>NNCB01000050.1:0-31680 GCA_002317545.1 Scenedesmus quadricauda | reverse complement strand
CCAGCCCAGTCGCAGCCCCCCGCGCTGCAGGCCTTCCGCTCGGGCGTGCTGCTCGTCGCGACCGACATCGCCGCGCGCGGCATCGACGTGTCGGGCGTCAGCCATGCTCAACTTCGAAATCCCGAACGTCCCCGAGCAATATGTCCACCGCATCGGCCGCACCGCGCGTGCGGGTGCCGAGGGCAAGGCGATCAGCTTCATCGCGCCCGGCGATGAGCGGCCACTATCATGCGCGACATCGAGCGCGTTACCCGTCAAGGTCTGGTGGTGTGTGTGTTGGGGGCGGGGGGCGGACAGAGGGAGGCCGCTGTGGGAGTTGGTTGCGGCTGCACTCGCTGTGTGTGTTTGGTGCACGAAGGGTGTCGCGGCCTCTTTGTGTTGCGAATGGATGCGTAGATACAGTGTGTGGCCTCCCAAGGGCAAGGGGGGGGGGGTGGCGAGCCGCGCGCGAGGGCTATTACTTCGCATCAGGGCACGCACTTCGCAGTGGTGGTGTTGGGGCGCCTGCTGGTGCAGCGAGAGTCTGCCCAGGCCAGCAGCCATCGCGAGGCCGCAGCGACGCGAGCTCGAGACCTGGCGCGGATCGCGCCGGCTGCGAGGGCGTGGCACACGGCTTTGGGCAGGCAGCTGGTGCGCCAGGGAATCGGTGCCCCGATCCTCCGTGCAGCCTCATGCGCGACCGCGGCGCTGCTGGCGTGCCTCAACACTCAAGGCCTGGCGCGAGTTCGCCTACCGAAACGGCCTGGACCTTCGCGGCAGGATCAATTTCCCGGCGTTGGACGGACCCGCACCCCGACCCTCCCCCGCAAGCGGGGGAGGGGGCAAGGGCGGGAACGTCTCCCCGAAATGCCATGGGTGAGGGGAAGATTGGCGACAACCAGATCGCATCGACCCCAAGTTGCTCGATATGATCGAGCCGGCGGCGGACGCCTTCAAGGTCGCCGACGCCGTCTTCGTTGGTATCTTGGAACGAGCGCGGATAGATTTGTTCACATTTGATAGATCACCCCTTTCCCACCAGGGCGTTTCGCGCGCAGCCGCGGTCGTTCGCAGCGATACCCTGCGACGTTCAACTCGTCCGCCGTGCGCGACCCCCGCGCATCTGCGCCCCCTCGACCGGGCATCCCCAACAAAAAAAGGTCGTTCGATACTCCATGGTGAGCTGTGACCCCTTTCGCCTGAAGCCATCTCCGGGTCAAGGCGCTCGACCTGGGCCACGTCGCGGCCAGCACGCCCTGCAAGAGCAGCCCTCGGCGCTGGGCGGCAGCGGGGCCTCCAAGGAGCGCAAGCGCCGCAAGGCCGAGGCGCGGTTCGAGGAGGCCGCGCGGGGCAAGAAGAAGATGCGCGCCAGCGCCAGGGCCGCCGCCGCGGGCGGGCGGTGACGGGCCGGCTTTTGCTGGTGGTGAGGGTGGGATTATCACGGCCGCCCAATGGGCGCAGAGTTGTTGGGGAACTGCCACCTCGTGCCGCTCGACCTTTTCCACTGCCGTTGACCTTTTCCTTTGCCAGGCCCCCAGCTCTTGGCAGTTGCTAAGTGTCCGCACGTGGCACGCCGAGGTGTTGTAATTGTACCTGGCTTGCTGCTCGCTGACGCTGAAAAGGGCACATCCTGTGGCCTGGGAGGGTGCAGGTGCAGGGTCTTATCAAAGTGCCAGCCCGCTGCTGTGGATAGTCCTCCATTTGCAGGTTCTTCCGAATGTCCTGCTGGACTTTAGGCGTAGCCGTAGCCGTAAGGGCAATGATGGGGAGCTCGCCGATGTTGTCGATAATCCCGTGGATACGCCGGTACTCGGGCCGGAAGTCATGCCCCCATTCTGAGATACAGTGTGCCTCTGAACATGGCGACCAAAGGATTTTGCTTCGTGCAATGCGAATCCTGGAAGGTTACTCTTTCCTTGTGACTACTTCGGGTGTTGTGCCAAGGCGATGCCCCATAAAGTGTTTGGCTTGAAATGACTCCGTGCCGGGTGTTGGGTGCTCAGCCGTGTCAGCAGTATTGTGTATGAGCCTGCATTTAAGCACCTGGCCCAGCGGGTCGCGACAGAGATGTACACCGGTCCACATGACAGTGGACACACCCCTTGAGTTGTTTCTGTCTCTTGGGTGCCTTGCCTGCTGGCCGCTTGCAGGTCATATACACTATACACTATTACAAAACAAGTGTTCAAACAGGAGGCATGATGCAGGAATACTTTTTGCATTAATTCTTCATAAACAAATCATTAAACACCCAATATCCCTGGTAGCAGACCATTCAACAAAAGGCCATGTCCCGGGTTACATTTCCGAGAACTTAATAAGATGGGTAATGGAGAAGGCCAGCTCAGGCTGTAGGTAGCGGGGGTAGGGTCAATGATTCCCGCAGCGTCTATATAAGCAAAATTGAAACTAAGCGCAGCACGTATTATAACCTGTGGCTGAAATGCTGCATGACGGCAGGCGGGTGATGTGCGATGTGCACGGCCCAATCAGCCCGCCACCCTGGGCCTGGATAGGTCTGCCAGCAAGTGGGCAGCAGGCGTGCCGAAGCGTGCGGCTCGCCTGCTGACGCAATCCTCTTCATCGGCGACGCGATATTCCCGGGCGGCAATGATTATCCCGCCAAAGAACTGGGGCTCGATACGGTCAGCGTACGCAATCCGGGCGAAACGCTGGCCGTGATCGCCGCAATGATCGCCTGTCTGAAAGAACCACCATCCCAGGCGCGATGACGGCCAGCGCCACGAGATGGCCCCGTTTTGGGTTTTCTGCTTCATGGCGTCAGCGTTGCCGAGGTCGAGCCCACCGCCTCTGCACGAACCCGGTCGATATTCTGCGACCAGTCTTGGAGCATCAAACGCATTTGCGTGGCGTCCAAAGTGAGCGGCTACAACCCACCTTAAGAAAGCGCTGGGCATATACACTAGCGGGTACGCAAGTAAGAAACTAGCCTTGGTTTTGGTATTCACGTCGAAGATACAGCGCTTTAGCTCGGGTATACACGTCCGGAATTAGCCCAACCGGAAAGACCTGACAGGCAAGCAGATACTGGAAGGAACGGTAGTAGAGATCAACCTGCTAACGACCAAAATAAAGAATTTCGATAATACCATCTCCTCTGTACCCACCTACACTCATTTCCAATAGAAGACTTGTTGAACGCACTACCGAGTGCTCATGCCGGAAACTGCATCACAAGATCGATGATAGTTTCAGCCGATCGCACACAGATCGACCACATCCGCGCCGCGAGAGGCGGGCGCCGACGAATATGTCATGAAGCCGTTCGACCGCGAAACGCTGGAAGGAAAATTGCAACCTGCGGCGTTGCCTGAGCCGCTGGCGATGGCGCGGCCACAACCCCTTGACCCCGACCCCGACCGAGGCGCGCGCCGCCGGTGGACTGCTTGCACAGCCTGTCGGCCTCGACCCCGGCGCGCCGCACAGCCGCGACGGCTGTCCGACTGTCGCACGCGTACTTAGTCGTCACCGTGACCTTGCCGTGGTTGAGGATGACTTTGTAGAGCGTCTTGGCATGCCGCGATTATGGAGCCGGGCCTGCGCACCTCAGCCTGCAAGCTCCACGGATGCGGCCACGCGTGTGCCGACGGCGGTGGTGCGCGGATGCTGCCGGACCAGTTGCGCTCTTGGCTGGCGACGTGAAGGCGCGGACGCCAAGACAACCACTTTGGGCCGGAGCAGGCGCCATCAACCTGCGCAGCCGCATCAAGCGATCGAGGGCGCGGCCGCTGAGGATACACATTCAGGAAAGTCCATCTCCGCCTATCGCGGCTTGAAACATGCCCAGGCGCAGGATTCCGAGCGCGCCCTGGCTGGGCAAAGGGGGGCCCACCTTGGCCATCTCGGCAAGGATCCAGGGCCTGAGGTTGGGCACGTGCGTGTAAATCCCGGCGAGTCCTTATGCCCACAGTCGGCGCCACCTGCCGTGAAGGTGTGACAGGTGTCGCGTATGGGTGTACATGCATGTGTGCGTGTGCGAGCGCGTGTGTGCTCGCGCATGGCATGTTTGTGTGTGAGGAGGCGAGAACAGGCCCCGAGCAGCTTGCGCGAGAGCGCAGCACTGGACGCAGCACGGCGACAGCCCAGTACAATTGCGTCACACACGTGTGAGGGCCGTGCCGTGCACCTGCGCGCGCGTGCTTGCTGCTGCATCACTCTTGCGTGGCGCTCACCATGAGACGATGCCGACCAGCCTGTCGTTGTCGGGAGCAGCCAGCTCAGGCCCTTCCCTGGCCGCGGTGTTGATCACCATGGGCCCCCACTGTCGCCCTGGCAGAGTTCCACAAACGGGACGCCGCCAGAGTCGTCTGCCACAGGTTTCCGGCGCTGCAGCGGGCAGCAGGACGGGGGTCGGGAAGGCGAGGCGCCCGCCGCGTCAGGCACATACTCGCTGCTCGTCGCACGTGCGCCGCGGCGCCGGCGGCGCCGCCGTCAGCACGCTTTCGCCGCTCTCTACCGCGTGGCCCCAACGGCGAGCGCGCCCGCCCCACGACCCCGAGCTTGCTCACCAGATCATGGTGGCGGTGTCGAGCGCGTCGTCTGCAAGCCCCGCGCAGGACTGGTGTGCAGGTACCGACGCGCCCCATCGGCAGCAACGGGCGGCAGCGGCCGCTGATGCCGTCTGCTTGGCGACAGCGCCAGAGGTGCCCCAGCCGGCGATCAGCCGTCGACCCTGGGCTGCGAGAAACTCTGGTGGGGCGTGGCGGCGAGGGTGAGCAGGGGAAGTTTCCGCATCTCTTGGGCTCGACTCAACTTCGTGCAGGGGGAGACTGGTCGGATCTGTAGCTGCAGCTGCCTGCTTGGGTGCTGTCGCCGCTGCCGCGAGGTCGCGCCACCTGCTCTCCCGCCTCGGCATCAGCAGCGACTACGCAGCCGCCGCGCGCCCAGCCCTGGTCCAACGGCCCTACCCCTGGGTCGCCTCTCACCTTCTTGGCGGCGAGCTGGATGACCTGGAAGTAGGTCCAGCGCCGCGTTGCGGCGGTCCCAGCCACGCACGGCGCCCGCGGCCAGCGACAGCTCCGGGTGCACCACCACGCGCGATGGATCGAAGAACTGGGATACGCCGAGACCGTCGCAGGTGGGGCAGGCGCCGACCGCGCGAGTTGAAACCTGTGGTGAACGTTGTGTGTGTGGTGCGTACCTATGGGAATGGTGCGCACATGTGCGGGTGTATGTGTCCGTGTGGGCTGCTCCGGAGGCTCTCACCATTCGCCCCTGTGTGTCAGCATCACGTGTCAGCAGCAAGCGGTGCAGGGCGACCAAACCCGCCCGCCATGCCGCCCACCAACAAACACGGACAGCTCCTTGGCCCATGCCTGTGCGTTTCCCGGGCCACACGGTCTGCGGCAGCATGGGGTAAGCGCAGGAGACGGGGCTGAGAGACCAAGGGCGGGCCGCGATGCCGGACGCGCACCGGGTGGGGAGAGTGCTGCGTGATCCATTAGTGCGTCGAGCGCAACAAGACCGCGGCGCACCGCCCGCCGGCCGCCATGCGCCCGTTGCCCCCAGGTTGCTTGGCCGCTGCCTGGGACGCAGAGCCCGCCGCATGCGAGCAGGTGAGCGTGCCCCCGGCTGCGTGCTGCAGCCGGCGCTCACGTGCGGCGGTGACGACCACGTCCTGCTAATCAGCGCGCCGCCGCAGCCGCCGAGGCTCGACAGCGCCCCATGTCGTCGCGCAATTCTGCCTTTGCGCGCCGTCGCCGCGCCAGAAGGGAGCGCATCAATAGCGCCCGGCACGCGGGCGTCCGTAAACGGGCTGCGAGAGCAGGAGCAATCGCAACAACAGCAGCTGGGAGCTCGCGGCAGCAGCTGGGCCTGCTATCGGACCGCAGTGCGCCAGCCTCTGGTCCCGAGCAGTTGCCGGCAATCTGCAGCATCGCAGGGGGGTATTGACGGAATCGGAGGTCGGCTGGGCCGGGCGTCCGAGACGGCGTTTGCACGCTGTGACCCTTGGCAACAGAGGCGCGCAGCCCCATTCGGCCTGGCTGCCAGCAAGGCGACGCCGGCAGCCGCGCACGCCGCCGCATTGTCGGGCTCTGCAAACACCAGCTTGTTCAGCAATTCCGCCGCCCAGCGATAGTCGCCCGCCTTGATCGCCACCTGCCCCGCCGCGAGCAATTTGTCGGCGCCGCCCGCCAATGCGACATATTTGGGCGCCGACTGTTCGGGCGCCAATGGATTGAAATTCGCCGGATTGCCGTCCCACCGGCCGAAATAGCGCTGGTACACCGCCTTCCGAAGCTTAGGTGTAGTTGTCATTGGTCTGCGGTTGCAGGTCGCCTGCGCCCGTTGCGGACTTCGCGCGATCCTGATCATAGGTAGCTTATCTGACTTTTGCGTGGCGTTGCTTTGTTTAACTTACGCTTTGAGCTTACGCTGTGTTCGACTTGGTGCGTGACGCTGCGGTGCCAGCGACGTTGCGTGCTGGTGGGTAGACAGGCGAGTGTGGCTCACGGGTTATAGCGTGGTTGCAGGCCGTATTTGAGATGCAAAAACCAAAAAACTGCGTCGCCGGTTGCACGCAGGGATCGGCTACGTTATCGCTTGGCCGTTCTGCACGATGTGCCGCAGATGATCGCCGCCAGGTGCGCGGATCGCGTGGTGGCGCTCCTACAACTCATCCAAACTCGCAAAAATCCTCGCGCAGCAAGGCCATGGCGAAGCGACAGTCGTCCGGACCAGTGTCGCTTCGCTGTCCCACCTCCCCGACCTCCCAGCGGCGATGTGCCTTCCATGAGCCATCCAGATGAGGGCTCGGGTCTTGCACGCTTCTGCTATCATCATGACGCCGAACTCGCCGCACGCATCTTCCGCAAAGATGTGCATGTTTCATCTGGTCATGGCGACAAGGATGTCGCCCGCCAGTGCATGTTGGTTTGTCGACCGCGCATCACCGTCAGGATCTGCGTTCCTCTGCTGTCCCACTGGTTTGAGGGACCCGCCGATCAATGACAATGCGACAAGTGCCGCCCACGACAAAGCCCTGTCCTTGGGGGCCTGAGCAGTTGAGCCCATGCTTGAGTTGGTGAAGCCAATCCTCTGAGCGGGTGTCATGGTTAAAACAGGTTTCTGAAATCGTGCCCTGCAAACAGTGAGCGCATGAGGAGGATGCGTGTACGTAGAGGCGTGTACGTAGAGACCAATTTTATTATTCAGGATATCGGTCACAACTACTTTCTTAGCAACAACAGGGTCAGGACCAAGTCGCTCGCTTTCTACTCAGAAGCCTATTTCGAGCTGAATGATGACCTGAAATTTACTGCGGGACTGCGGTATACGCGAGACAAGAAGACATCGTCGCAAATTCCGAGCCAGCTTTTGCTTGGCGGCGGCGCCCTGACTCCCGTTTTCACAGACCTTCAAATCTTTTAGCTTGCCATTGTTAATGACTTGTACAAGTCTCACGATATCTTTAGTGCCGGTTAAAACTTAATGCTGCAGGAATGGTGAAGCCTGTAAACCGTGGCCCGTAAGATGTATTAACTCTGATGCATGCAATTCCTGCTAAAAAATAGCGACTGCGGATGTTCTGGGGGGACAGTCGCGATTTTCAGCCCATGTCCTTCAAATGCACGAAACACCCAATTGTCTCATCTATGACATCGTGTCGTAATACCTTCTGGCTTCGGCCTGTCGCTCACTTCGTGACAGCACTGCGATGCACCAGCCGTACGGCAGGAGAGCAATGATGGACATGGCGCATCGGCCCCTGCAACGACATTTTCCGACAGCGCCGAACTGATCGACGCCAAGGCGGTCGACCTGCCGATGCTCGACCGCATGTATAAGGAATATCCGAAGGGCGAGGCACCGCCCGCGATGGAAGAACTGGCGGGCAAAATTCGTGCCGCCGACGGATTTCTGTTCGTTACCGGCGAATATAATTGGGGACCGCAGCCGGGGCTGAAGAACCTCACCGATCATTTTCTTGAGGAATGGTTCTGGCGGCCCGCCGCGATCGCTTGCTACTCGGCCGGGCCGTGCGGGCGGGCGCCGCGAAAGATGGCGAAGTGGCGCTCACATGGTGCAGGTCAATAAAGCGGCGCTTTCAGGGCTCGCGTCAGGAACTGGTTCAGCGACAGGTGCGCCCGCATTTTTGTCCCTCAGGCTGGCGAGCGAGCCCAGCCGCCGCAATTGCAGCAGCGACAGCCGGTCGACCATCCTGTCGGCCATGCAGCGGCATCGATGCGACAGCAGCAGGTGACACCGGGCGCGCCGGGTGACCCTGTTCTGGACGCGTGGGACCAGTATGAGCAGCTGAAGGCCCACGCACGCGGGAGCAAGTGGCTGCTAGTGGCCCCGCCACGCTGGTGGGAGGGGTTTGATCGCTGCTGGAGCAGCGGCAGCAGCGAGAGCGGCAGCACGGCCGAGGACGCGGGCAGCGATGACGCGGAGTCGGACCGCTGCTGGAGCAGCGGCAGCAGCGAGAGCGGCAGCACGGCCGAGGACGCGGGCAGCGATGACGCGGAGTCGGACCGGAGTGTATGCAGGCTGCGCGGGCAGGCGGCTGTCGCGCTGCCGCTGCGTGCAGCGTCCCAGAGGCAGGCGTGCATCCAGGCGGGTGACGACCGCCTGAAGTGCCGCGGAGGGGGTGGCCGTGAGGGCGGCAGCAGCCAAAGGAGCGCTCGGGCAGTTGTTGCATCCTCGCCCGCAAGCAGCTTGGATGACCCGGTGCGGCAGCACAGCGAGCGTGGCGCCGAGGGTGCGAGCAGCGGCGACGCCAGCAGCGCCGCCAGCAGCGATGGAGATCGGGGCAGGCATGGCGGCTGCAGGCTTGGCAGGGAGCTGCGCAGCATGCGCTTGGGGTTTCCCGCCGCACAGCCTCGGCAAATTGTGACGCCCGTGCCAGCAGCGGGGCGTGACGCCACGGCAGCGCGAGCGACAGCGCAAGCAGCGGCAGGGCAGCAAGCTTCATCGGGGACTACCTTCCGTGATATTCGGCGACGGCCGACGAGCCGACTGTCAGCGCGATCGCGCAGTGATCCGCCCACTCAAGCGGGGAGAATGCGATCCCCGCGAGCAAGGCAAGAAAGCCGATTCCGGCCCAGGCAAAGAGTGGCGAGAAATGGAGCAGGATCCAGTCGTTGATCGCCGTTTCGACCGCGACGACTGCGTTCCCCTGCCACAGGCTGAGGGCCACGGCGGCGAGAAGCACGGCGAGCGGCGTGAAAAAGACCGGACGATTGAGAGGGTGCGTCGGCAAGGCTGGCAAATGATCGGCCATCGACAGCATGCGCAGGCGCTGCAGATATCACCATCCGCACAAGAGCCGCGGCGCCCAAGGCTTGGGTTGGGTCAGCAGCGCGCTGCCTCATGGGACCTGCCAGCCCCACCCTGCGCACAGCAAGTAGGGCAGGCGCCATCTGGCAGACCCAGCAGCAGCGGCCAGGGCCCAGCCAGCGGCATCCAAGCTCAAGGCGTCAAAGCCGGCGATAGACGCAGCAGCAGCGGCGGCAGCAGCAGCAGCAGCCATGGCAGCAGCAGAGGCAGAATCTTGTTGGGAAGCGCGCGAACCAGTGCACCCCCCGGCCCCCTATCAAGCGCTGCCTACAGGAGGCGGCTGTGCAGGCGGCGAGCAGAGCGCCCAGCGTGCCGCATGCTTGTTCACCGCAGCAAATCTCAGAGAGCTGTCTATGCCTGTGGCGCCAGCTGTTTCAGCGCAGCGGCTGCGACTGCCAGTCGAGCTACGGGCGCGGACATTCTCGACGGCACGTCGAGCTGCGCTGCGGCAACGCCGGCCATTGCCGGACGGAGATTACCGTGCGATCGCAAAGCCTGACCCAGGCACCGCCTGCAGCCCCGGGACGCGCCAGCCCGGTTGCAGAGAGGGCTGCCAAGGATCCTTGCTCTCCTGGCTCGTCCTGGGGCACCGCCTCTGTGGCCTCCATCGCAGCCAAGCGCACCAGCCCGCAGCAGCAGCACCGTGCCCCGCACTTGCTGCTGCTGTGGCGGCGGCAGCGGCGACGGTTGCGGCAGCACCGAACCGCCCAGCCGCGACGTTCAACCGCTGGAGCAAATGCAGCTGCCTTGAGCGTCAGCCTGGCAGATCCAGCGGCGTGCATCCCTGGCTAGCTACTTCCCCCACAACCACCACCAGCAGCACCAAGAGCAGCAGCAGCAGCGCGCGATCGGTATCGGGGGTCAGGAGCAGCAGGAAACCGGCGACGAGCGCCAGCAGGATGCCGATCGGAATCAGGACCCGCTTGCGCCGGAATATCGGACGCCGCGGCGGCGGTGGATCGAAATCTTCGTCGTCGACAATCATTGCGCCCCCTCAAGGCTGCGACAACCCTAGCGGGCGGAGGCCGATCGTCAATGCGCGCTAGTGACTGGACCGACTCGGCAGAGAGGCCTGGGAGCGCTTCACTGTGCCGGCTCCCGACTCGCCGGCGTTTGCGGGCGCTGGAATGCTGGGGGCATGGATGCCCTGCGACAGCCCCACCTCGTCCGCCGCCGCACGGCCACCCGCGGCGCGCCCCTCGGCCGCCGCAGCGGGTGCAGCAGCACTGCTGGCGGGCGTGCTGTTTGACTCTGGTGGGGACGCTGAGCGGCGCGCGGAACGCTGGTCGCAGCTCGCCGCGCACCCGCCACGCCGGACCGCCTGCTGCCAGATTGGCTGCAGCTTGAGGAGATGTTCGGCACGGGCCTCAACCGGATTCGGCGGCGGCGGCAGCGGTTCTCGCACAACGAGGGCTTGCGGGGCGATACGACTTCGGGTGCAAGCGCCTGGATCGCAGCGGAACGGCGGCAGTCGCTGAGCCTGGGCAAGTGATGCTGCCAGCGCTGTCAAACCTGCTCGACAGCCAGGCAGTATCGAGAGCGGTGCGCGGCAGTGGGCCTCCAGCAGCGCCGCTGCTGCACACGCCGCCAGCTCAGCAGCAGCAGCAGCAGCAGCGATTTGTGGCGGCAGGCGAGCAGGCCGACGGCAGCGCCGCAGCTCGCTCCAAAGCAGCCCTCGCAGACCTCACAGAGCGCGCAGCTTCCACACCCCGGAGCCTCAGGATCGCCTCAGCCGTTCTGCTTCCAGCGGGGGAGCTGGGCCAGGATGTGCCAGCATCGCCGAGGAGGGGCTCGGCGCTGGAGATGGCTCGGGCTGGCCACAATGTGCGGGGACCAGCGGCGGACTCTTGCAGCCGGCGTTGACCATTGTCTCTGAGGGCGCCATCGCTGCTTCGGCGTCAGCGAACGCAGGGGCAGCTGCAGCTGGAGTGGCTCAGGCAGGGGTGGCGTTTGCAACTGCGTCAGCAGGCTCTGAGGCTCTTGGGCAGCAGGGGACAGGGGCTGGCGGCTGTCCCATGGAGGCGCTCGTGGCACCTGCGCGCGGCTGGAGGCTGCCAGGAGCCTCGGGCGCCGGCTGTCTACAGGAACTGGCTGGGCCTGCGGCACCCGTTCAGCAGCAGCAGCAGCAGCAGCGGGAGTGCAAGTCGGTGTCGTCGCCGACTGGAGGCGAGCGCTGGCGACGGCGCGAACGAACTGGGTGCGGGGCTGGCGCGTTTCGAAAAAAGGTGAGGCTTACGCCTCGCCGCGTGTTTCGACGAGCGAAGCGGCGCAGAGCAGCGGCCGTGGCGTATTGCCGCCCCACGGTGCTGAAGGAACACCGGGTGAACACCGAACGTGTCGCAACACGGCGACTGCGTTGGCGTTGGTTGCAGCGTTCATGGCGAAGCAGCGTCCCTCGCTGCCAGGTAAGCAGCGGTGGACTGATGAGGCTGTGAGTGCTCTCAGGGACTTTGTGAGCTGCCGAAAAGCCTACCGCGCTGGCGGCGCGCTCGCCGCGGGCGGCGAGGGCGCCGCTCCTGCGACTCGCAGGATGTGGGCACGCCCACAGCAGCCCCACCAGCTGCTGCCGGCGCCCTCGCGGCAGACGACAATGAAGCGGGCAGCAGTGAAGGCGGGGACGCTGGCGGCATCCGCGGCCGCGGCGGGGCGCTCAGCTCGGGTCAACCAGCAGCAGGGAGGGGGATTCGGGGGACAGCAGGGTCTCCAGCAGCTTGCGCGCCGTCAGGCGACATGCGACCTGGCAGGAGCCATTGGCCCTTTGTGGCGCCGAGCTGGCGGACTCTTTGGCTTCGTGGTCAGGTGTGGACAGCTTCAGCAGCAGCGGTGCGGCGGCCGCGGCGGCGACGGCAGCGGCGCTGTTCGCGTCCCCGCCTGCTGCAGCGGCTGCGATCAGCCGCCTCGCCACGCCCCTGCGCATGAACCCCTTGTTCGCGACGCCCGCAAGCGGCAGCACCGCGCGGCGCGGCGTGCAGGCACGTAACGTCGCACCGTCGGCCCGTTCACCGAGCGAGTGGATCCAGGGCACCCCCCTCATCACCAACCCGCTGTTTGCGGAGTGGCCAGAGGGCCCTGCACATTCGCCTGCACTCTCTGAGAGCGCCGGGCTGCAGGACAGCGTCAACCCGCATGCCTGGCGGCGGCAGCCTCGGCTGCACACAGTGGGGCTGCGGGGACGGATACAAGCCGGACGACGTTGCGTCAGCGTCCGGGGCGACTATCGGCAACAGTTTCCAGATGGTGATTTTGGCTATGGCGCGCGGCAACCAATGCGGGGGCGGAGCATCCAACAGCGCGGCAGCACATACTAACAGCCGGAATCATAAGTATTCCAACAACCTCAAAATAATAACAACAGCTCGTACCGTAGTAAAGTAATCTTTCCCATATACAGTAGCTGGTCGGGACTGGTCTCGGTAGTAGCGCTTGTCTGCTTTTGCGATGGATCAGCCCGAACTCGACGGTGTACCAGTACAGCCGCGTCAGGTTCTGCAGCGCCTCCGGGCCAATGCCGTGCGCCTTCACCCCGCCCTTGCCGTAGGCCTCCATGTAGTCGCCGAACACCGGGTTCATCAGCAGCGGCACGTGGCCGAACAGGTCGTGGAACACCGGTCTTGCAGCAGCATCTGGTCCAGCAGCGGCGCCCTCACCCGGCGCGTCCATCCGCAGCGCCCCGCAGCCACACCCTGCCGCGGGGCAGCCGTCGCGGCTGGGCGCGGCGACGGCG
This sequence comes from Scenedesmus quadricauda, assembly GCA_002317545.1. NCBI lineage: Eukaryota > Viridiplantae > Chlorophyta > Chlorophyceae > Sphaeropleales > Scenedesmaceae > Scenedesmus > Scenedesmus quadricauda. The sequence goes on along the minus strand of NNCB01000050.1, from coordinate 18,677 downwards.
ATGCAACACCAGGCATGTGAGGGAGGACAGACGTTGCCGCTGGGGCAGGGACCAGCAGTGCAAGAGGGGCCTGCGCCTCTGCCAGGGCCCGATGTTGTGGTGCAGGCAACAAAGCAGGCAGCCCAGGCCGGCACACCGATACCTCAGCTGCTGCAGCGCCAGGACGAGCCCGCATCAGAGGAGCATCAGCTGCCTCCGCCTCCTGAGCAGCAGCAGCAGCAGCAGCAGCAGCAGCAGCAGCAGCACGAGCAGGACAAACAGCAGCCGGAGCCGTTTGTGCGACGCGAAATGCCCTTCCAGCCCCGACCGTCGCTGAACGCCAGGGACACAGGTTTGTTGGCCGCGCGCCGCCGCAGTTGGCCCTGCGATGACTCCCAGCGGTGGCCGATGGCTCTGCGGCCGCCCTCCCCGCTCGGCCCCGTCGCAGTGCAGGGCAGCCGTTGACAGCCGACCTTTGCGGCGCCCGGATTCTGGGGCTGCAGCAGGGCAGCTGGTGGAAGCCGCTGTATGCGGACCTGGGCATCGATCCCGGGAGGTGGGGGGTGCAGTCGATGGAGGCGACGCAGTTCCTTGTCCATGATCGTCGCCCGGATCCTGCCGGGCTGTTGCTGCTCTGGCAGGTCGCGTTGTCGGGGACCTGGCCTGCACCCGTTTCCATGCCGAACGCGAAGGCCTGCAGTCGTGGTGGCAACTGCTGCAGCTATCCACCGTGGAGCCACAGCAAGGTGGCGCCTTGAGAGCTGGTTTGGCTCGCAGTCGACAGCTGCGGCTGCGCAGGCGGGGTCCCTGTGCAGTGGCCATAGCTGCCTGGCTGGTGCAGCGGGCACGAATCGACGGCTGGCTGAAATCAGGATATGCAGGATAATGCTGGTGCTGATACTTATCGCATGGTTACTGCTTTGCTGCGTACACCTGCGGCTGCACCATATTTGCTCAGCATCAGCTGCAACTGCTACCCACACAACCTTGCACGAATACGTCGCAGGGCGCCTCAACATGGCGCCTACCAGCCGCAGCACCGTGGGGCGGCGAATGCAGGCGACCTATGGCGAGTTCGACGAGTTTGTGCTGCGCGGGACCGTTACCGGCGGCATCACGCAGAATCTCGTCCGCGCCCGCCGCTATCTGACCAAAGCCGCACGGCGCAGGCGAGGGCGACGAAGGCGATCAACAGCAGCAGCAATTGAGCTTCGTCGCCCTCACGGCGAACCACAGACTCGTCTGCCAGCCAGCCGCAGGAGCAATTTGACAAAGCAGAGCTCCAGTGGTTGGACGATTTGCCAGGCCTGGCTGGGCTGGGCTTGCAGGCCGTGCTGGCTCAGGGTGGCGATGGCGAGGCACAGCAAGAGCCGGCATGGGCTGTGCGCGGTGTGTCGGCTGACCTGGCATCAGATGACTACGCTGGCGCCGCGGCGGACGACGCGGCGTCACATGGCCCGACAGCGGCTGAGGCGCCAGCACCAGCAGAATCGCACTTGAATGAGCCAACACCTGCGCCCATGGCTCTGCCGAATGAGAATCCTGTTGCAGTGCTGTGGATGCCAGAGCAGGATCCAGTGCTAGCTTCCCCCTGCACAGTGGCAGGCGGGGCAGCGGTTGCAACACGCCTTGCCCTGCACACGCACCTAACAGCTGCTCGCCCTCTTCAGGGGCCGATGTGGCGGGAGTGCCGCCAGCTGCAGCATCAGAAGCACCAGCAGAGTCCATCGGCAGTGCTGAGTCACCAGGCCCGGCGGACAGCGAGGCGGCGCACCCCGCGGCGCCCGCGGAGCAGAGCCATCTCTGGCAATTGCGCCAAGCCCGGCGCAGACGCGATAGCGTGATGTGAGACTATCGGCCAGACGGACACCGAGCAGTGCAGCCTTCGGATGATGGGCGGGGCTGAAGAAGGCGATGGCCTGCAGAATTCCGACGAGCCTGGTAACAGCGCCTGCGGGTTTCTGGCGGGCGCGGCCGAAAGGCCCAGCACAGATAGGCGAGCAGGGGCCGGCGAAAAATGCCGCATCAACGCACTGCGGAAGGGGCTTTGCGGCCATCGCTCAGGTGGAGGGCGCCGCATCGGGCGACCTGCCGCCGCCCGCCCGCGAGGCGCTCTCGCCTTTGCCGCCGCGCTGCGCCCGGTGGGGGCGCGGGTCCATCAGCAGGTCGCCGGAGCGGCAGCGGGGGAGGCGCTGCCAGACAGCTCGCGGCTGTGGCAGCAGCTGTCGATCCAGAACTGGCCATCTGCGGCGCTGGGCGCCAGCTGCTGCCTGGACGGGTACCGCCTGGAGGACTGGTCGGGGAAGCGTCGGCGCGGCTGGCAGCAGAAGACGGGCCAACGCAGCTGCTTGACGACGGCCGCCAGCACGCTGGAAAAGCGGCCGGCCTGCAGATCGAGGAGGGGGAGGAGGAGGAGGAGGTGGAGACGGCGGCAGCTGGGCATGTGGTGGAGACAGCAGGCGCAGAGAAGGTGCCGGCTCCTGTGGGGACAGGCGCCATGGAGCAGGCTCCTGAGGAGGCGCGGATACTGGCGCCCATGGCAGCGGCGACGCAGGCGGCGGCAATTGCAGCAGCACTAGCAGGAGCAGGAGCAGCTGAAGTGGCGGCACTGCTGGCGCCAGACCCGTCCACGGATGCGCAACAGGCTGTTTTGCCCTCAGCTCGGCCACAGGCAGATGCGCGCCTCCAGAGGCTTGGCAGGGCAACATGCACTCGCTGCCGCAGACCATGGATTCAAAGCGGCAGATGCCGCTGCCGTAGCTGCACCTGAGGCGGAGGTGGCAGCACCAGGCTCGGCAGCAGCAGAGCCAGCTGCGGGGGCAGGAAGCCGGGCGGCATTCCCAGCATCCCCGTCGCGTGCCGCCAGCAGCACAGCTGGGGCCAGGAGCGGCAGCAGCGGCTGTGCCGGCAGGGGTGGCAGAGGCGGTACCAGCAGCGCCGGTGGCGGCGGTGGCGGCAGCGGCGGAAGCAGAAGCAGAGCAGGCAGCAGCAGAGCGGCAGCGGTAGGGAACCAGAACCTGAACAGCACCAGGAACCTAGGAGGTCTGCAAGCTCAAGCTGCGACCTGCAGCAGCCGCCCCAACCGCAACGCGATGGAGGCCGCAGCGCTGGGACCCGTCGATCCTGCTTGCGGTCAATATCTCTCCGCAGCAGCTCAAGGATCCGTGGTTCAGCCAGAAGCTGACCAAGCTGCTCGTCGAGGTCGGCTTCCCGGCCAGCCAGCTCGAGGTCGAGATCACCGAAAGCTCGCTGTTCGAGAATCTGCCGCTGGTGCGTTCGATCGTCACCAGCCTCAAAATCAGGGAGCGAAGATGGGGGATGCGACAGCATCACCTGGGCGAGGACGCGCCTTTCCTGCGGCCTTTCTGGCACGGTGTGGCATCGCTGCTTCGTGCATTCTGATCACGCACGGCGCAATCAACACGCCCAGTATGCACGAGCACCCTGCGCGCGCGCGCGCACACACGCACACACACACACACACACACACACACCACCTGCTCTGTACCGTCTATCATGCCATCACCTAGGTTGCACAGCCACAGGTCCCCATCCCCGGCATCGTTGACTGGGCAGCGGAGCAGCCTGAAGGCGGCGACAGCAGCAGCGATGGCCGCGCGTCCGTCCAACAGCAAGCACATCCGGCAATTGGCGAGCGATCTCCGCGCGGGGGCGCGCCGCGCGCGGCGGCTCAGCGCTGCCCGCCGACGCGATGGGCGTCGCCGCGACAGCAGCAGTCGAGACCGCCGCAGGCGCAGGCGCAGCCACGCCGCAACGCGCCGACCCGGAGTGCGAGCTCCAGCCCGGCGCGCAGGCGGCGCGCAGCGGCAGCACTCGCCTCAGAAGGCGTACAGGATTGGGAGGCGCAGCACCGCAGTGGCGGGTGGAGCCCGCCGCAGGGGCAGCCGTTCTTGCCCTGCGGCAGGTCCACCGCGGTCTTGCCGCCGACCGAGGAATCGACCATCGCCACGGTGCGGCCAGCCCACCAGGCATGTTTGACGAACTGCCCTCAACGCAGAGCCTCGGCAGCGGGGCCAGCGTCGGCAGCGAAACGCAGCCGGGCTCCCGGCGGCGACTGCCGCTGCGGCCACTCGGCGTGGCGGGGTGAGCACGCGCGACCGCGGCCGCGCAACAGAGCGTGCAGCCATGAGGCAGGGTGGCGCAGCAACGGTGCGTTTGAGCAGCTGGGGCCCAGTGCGGCCGCTTCTGCGCCTACTTCGCCGCGCACTGGTCAACGCCGCGTCCGAGCATGGCTGGCTCGATGCGCGCAAGCCGGTTCATCTCCGCCACCCACTGCCTGCCGAGCGGGCTGAGCCCCTTCCAGCGCGCCTCGCCCGTCGCGCTGTCGGCGAACTGGTTGGTCCTGCTATGCACCGGCCCCGCCATGCGGACGCCCTTTTGGTGGAATTCGGCGAGCAAGGCTAGATCCTCGCCCAGCGGATAGCTGTTCTCCATCGCTTTATGGCGATCAGCTTGCCCGCCTTGGAAGGCTCGCTGCTCGAAGTTGATGCTGCCTGCGGCACCAGCAACGGCGGCGCCACAGCAGACCGTGGTAGCGGGAGCGGTGGCGGCAGAGGCGGCGCGGGGGCGGCGAAGACGGCCACCGCAGCCGTGGCTGACAGCTCAGGGCCTGGCGCAGCGTGGTGGGAGTGCGGCAGCTGCGGCGCCGATGGGGAGGAGGGGGAGGAAGAGGATGCTGTGACCAGCTGCCTGCAGGCGGCGGCGGGGGTGCGGGCAGAACTCGAGTGCCTGCTCGGCGGAGCAACGGGGGCAGTGGCGGCAGTGAGGCCGACCGTGTGCTCTCCGGCACCGAGCTTTGGGACATTCGGTCGCAGGCAGCGGCAGCTCTACGGCCGTCACGGTCGGTTGATCAGCTTTTCGGTCTGGCCGTAAGGTCCCAACCGCCGACGTGTGCGTAGACCGCGTCGCGCAAGGCTTTGACTCCCCTGTTGAGATCGGCAAGGGCGGCGGGCGACTGGCCGGACGCCTCCAACAAAGCATCCCCCAGACAACCCGCTTTAGACGCTCGAGCGCGGCCCGGCGGTCGGCCAAGCGAGTGACCAGTGTTTCCCACACGGCCTGATGGTTGTTCCGTCAGCGACGCTGGACGTAGACATCGTTGTAATGAGCTCGGAGCTGCACATGTCGAACCGGACCATGAATTTGCGTGGTGTTTGCCAGGGTGAACACTTGGCAAAGGTGTAGTCCACCAGGCCGCCAGCAAGCGTCATCGAGCCAGGATCCTCCTGAGGGTGATGAACACGGCTTCCCGCCAGGCCCACCACGCCTTGCTCACCTGCATAAAGAACGCCTGACCCATACGTGCAAACGCGTACGAGCTCGGGCGCTTCCCAAGCTTTCTGATGAGGGCGGCACCTACGGCTAGGGGCACCCCCTGGCAGCAAGCCAGACGACCACAGGCAATCCGCAGTGCTCCGCAGCAAAACAACGGCGGACGCTGCAACCTGCGGTGATGGCCTGGAATTCAACCCCATGACCTCCACGCACGGCTTGTTCTGACAAGCGGTGCTTTCCTGGGGCAGTACCCTAGGAGAAGGTAGATACCGTAACGGTGATGGAAGAAGAGGGCCTATTGTTGACAGCGGTGCCTGCTCATCTAGTCGGCGCACAGCTGCCGCTGTCAGTCATCTGATAGCGGCAGCAGCAGTGGACAACACCATCGCGCCAAATGTCCTGGTGCATACATATGCTGGTGACTAAGCATTGCCTTTGCATCACCTTGGAATGCTGGGCTTTGTTCTGTCAACATCTCTACGACAGCAAATGCTGTCCATTTCATTCACGCGGCCTTGTGTGCCTGGCCCAGCACCTCCTCAACTGTGGAGGAAGGCTTACAGCCCAGGCATGTCAACATAATGAAGGGAGAGCAGTGCCGCAGACCTTGTGCCGCTTGTTTTGGGAGAATGCAGTGCATGCCAAAGCAGGGTGTGATGTACTACAGTGGGCACGGCAAATGCAACCAACAGGATAGCAGTAATATACCCGGCGAGCCAGTTGGGTAGTATTGCCGGTAACACTTTAACTAATGTTTACTGTCCATACAGGGTGCAGCGGCACGTTTGGATGCAGCGCGCCGACTACGGCAACCTCGACAAGGCGCGGCGCTGCTGCCGATCAAGCAGAAGGGGATTGGCACAAAGAATGCACCGGCCAGGACACGAGTCCCGACGCCACATCAGCAGGATGGAAGCCACGCCGGCCACCGTCGCGGCGTCAGGCGCCGCGCCCGCCGCTTTACTGCCCGGCCGCGGGCGCGACGGCGAGCAGGTCGTCCCCAAACACAAAGCCCCGGCGCCACGCCCCCTCCGCAGGACCCGCCGGCGGCGCCCAGCAGACGCCGTCCCGGCAGAGGAAGCGCGCGAGCACCGCGGGCGGCGCGGATGCCCAGCTCTTCACGTAGACGTGCGCCAGCCCGTTGGCTATCCAGGAGTACTCGACGCCGTCGATCTGGCCCACTTTCAGCAGGTACGGCTGCGGCGGCAGGGGCCGCGACGTGACCAGCACCTGCAAGCTGGGGCAGCGCGACAGGCGCTCCGCCAGGGACCGGCAGAGCGCCGCGCCAAAGGCCGTGCTGCACATGAAGTAGTGGGTGGCGCCCGCGACGGCCTCCAGGTCGCAGGTGGCGAGGTTGCGCGACGAAGCGCGCGGCCGACCGGACGCCCTTGCCGAACTAGGCACCGTACCGAAATCCGCGGCCAGCGCTGTGGGACTGGTGGGCGACGAACCCCGCGATCGACGTCGCCGCGATCGACGCGATCGAGGCGGTCACCAAGCATGACGTCATCGCCTTCCTGACGTGGGTGGCGGAGAATGTCGGCGACGAGGCGCGCTTCATGCACCAGGGCATACATCAGCTGCATCTCGCATCTGCACCCGGGAGGCATGACTGTTGCTTGGGGCGCGCTGTCGCAGGTATCAAAGGCCCCCTCACCTGCTCCAGCCGGCTGTCCGACAGCTCCAGCCGCACCACCCCTGCGGCCCGCGAGCGCATCGACGCCGACAGCGCCAGGCGCCCGATGCCGCGCCCGAGGTCGAACATGTGCTCGAGCCGTCGAGGGACGCATCTCCAGCAGCCGCAGTATGCCGGCCGGCATGACCTCCCCTGGCAGCGTTTAGTGGGTGGTGTGGGCGTAGCATTGGATTTGCAGACAGAGCTGCAGGGGGTCGGCAGCTGCATTCGTGTCAGCGGTGGCAGTCGCATGCCATGCAGGCACGGTACATTGGCAAGCTGCTCCACAGCTGTGCATTGTTTGTAAGATTGACGGCAAGCCCCTGGAGAGCCTCGAAGCTTGGGTGATGCGAGCCGCATGGTGCCAGATCGCGCCCCTCACCATAAGTTGCCTGCCCCTGAGCTGATGGAATCGATCAGCGCGCGCTCCCGCGCCGGGATCAGCCAGCCGCCCTTGGAAGATTACAGTCTTTTTGACGGTCGGGCATGTTGCATGGTCGGCCGAAGCGCCGCAGACGGGGGAGGATGAATTCATAGTGCAGTGCGCGAGCTGACTGCACCTAGAGACCGACGAGCGACAGCAGAAACGCCGTAACCGCGTGGCGGCTGCGCATGAGCAACAGCACCGATCCCAGTACCGATCCCCACACGCCCAGTGCCCAACCGACATTCGCCCATAACGGGAAGTTGTAGAAATAAGCCTGCTGCTCGGCGGTGAACGCCGCCATATACTCGGGATTTTTCAGCTTGGTCATCGTGTGCTGCTGCTGCCGGCGTCACAACCGCCTAAGTGCGCACGGGGTCCTTGTCCACTGGATGATCTCGAGCCGACTCGTTTTCGCCGACGGTGCTGCGGCGCGCGGCACGGGTGAGCGCCCGCCAGAAACTGCTCTTTGTCGGATCGGCATTGGTCGGTCTGCTGTCACGGACAGTGCTAGCTGTATAAGCGGTCGGAATAATGTGTTCAGATTATGAAGCGGTATAAAGCAGATAATTGAAAAATCGTTTTTATCCAGATAATATAAATCCTTATCACCGCCGATAGGGCTCACAAATGCTACCGAACCATTAGCTGTACACCGACCTGCTCATGCCAGAACATCTCATGGCCTGCAGTTGTGCACGCAGTGATACTTTGTCGTGAGGTCTGGCTCATGTTGGCCGCCATTTCGGTCATAGCATTCATTTCTGGTGAGTAAGGACAACTATCTGCCGGCATCAAGGACATGATGCACATGTCACCGTGGTCACTTATTGTCACGCACAGCTCACCAGGACTTATCCTGTGCAAAGCTCACAGGAAGCAAGTGCGTGAATGCAGATGTGCCTGGCACAATGCACGGCCAACGCGTAAGATGTCAAACGCCGCTTTCCTCAACCTCGCTGTTTCTGCTCAAACACGCCCCATTAATTCACTAACCAAGAATTCACCATTGTCGAGCCAAGTAGTTCTGCGGTCACAAAAGGAACTGTTGCAGCTGTCGATCGGTATGCCGTCAATGCTCCGGATCAAAGAGCCGAAGCACTCCCTTCTCTGTCTCCAGTCCTCATCGCCGTTAGTGCGGGAGACGAGACAATGATCCGGGCAAAGCTTCACTTCCCCACTCCTCCAATGCGATTTGATCTTTTGCACCCGCACATGCTGGTCGGAAGTAAATCCTATGCGGTTCCTACCTGGCCTTTGAATCGCATGATCCCAGCACCATGGGCTTTTGCAATGATGCGGCGCCGATCACTGCGCATGCGACCGCTCCAACTCTGGTCCCCTTGCCGCCATCGATCACGCTCGTCGTGGCCTGCGCTGTTCTGATGCGCCGCGCAACCGCTGATCGCCGCCGTGCCATAATCCATCAGCACATAGTTCACGACCCACACCGGCAAGTGCCAGTTCGCATCGAGCGGATGCTCGACCGCGAGGCCGGTGTCGGGTCCTCCGGCGCCGGCAAGTGCGCCTGCAGGCGGCGGTCACCCGGGCGCCCCATCGCCGGTACCCGGCCCCGCCACGCGGCCAGCAAGGGCTGCAGCGCCTCAACGTAGGACATGCAGCGCCCCGGCATTGGGATCGCGCAGGTAGTAGTTCAGGATGAAGATGCCGGCATAGAGGAAGGCGAAGTTGAGCACGAGCGAGTTGACCATTTCGGAGGCGCCGAAGCGGACCTTGAGATAGCCAGGCACCGAGCAGGCGAATGACCCGACCAGCATCGCTCGACGAGATGGTCAATTTGGTGCCAGGCAGCCACAGGATGCACGCGCTGCTTCGCGCGCCCGCCCACCTTGCCCCCATGCACTGGGATGTCGACGCTCATCACAATGATCTGCAGCTTGGCACGCGCGACGCCTCCTCCTCCTGTGACCCCCAGGGGTGCGGTCCAGTCGCTGATCCGGACTCGACGGCGGTACGGGCCATAAGACAAGCGGGACTCGATTATTTCTCCTAGCCGGATTTGCCGGGATCGGCAAGGACGACTTATCTCTAATTGCTGTACCAAGGTCCAGTGCATAACGACGGCAACATGTAGGTTTACTGGCTTTCACGGCTGAAGAACACGGCCATTCATGCGAGGATGCCGAGCGAGCAAGCGCTTGGGGTCGCTGGCAAGGTGCAGAGCTGCGATCACAGATTGAAGCCAGCAATGCCGCCCATATAAAACTGGCGTATGTGCAGTCGCTGACTGACGCTCTCTGTGGGTATGCTGGGAGAAATTGTCAGAACCTGCGGCCGGGACGGCAGGGTTTGAAGCAAATTTGTTCAGCGCGAGGAAGAGCGGCGCAGGCATATGAAAATATTCCAAGGCGCTCTGACGCGGCAATGGACAAATTGATCAAATCCCGAAGGGACGGCAAAATGGCATGCCATCACGACCAAGGGCCTTTGCATTTGCTTTGCCAAAAACTATGGCAAGCTGGTCAGACAGGGGGAACCTGTACACGTGACATCAAAGAACAGGAGGCAAGCAACGAAGAGTTGCAGTCGGCCAATGAGGAGATTGCAGAGCACCATAAGAGCTCGCAAAGTATCACCGAAGTCACTGGTTTTGCGCTGCAGCCGTCCTCCAGGTCTTCCCTTGGCACAGACGCTCAGCAATCGGTGCCCCGCGTTCAGCCGTGCCTGCCGCCACAGCAGGGCCGCAGATGGTGACGAGGCTCCGGCCGACGCGTTGACGGGGCTGCTGGGGACGTCACGGGTGATGAGGACGCATTCTGGCGCACCATGCAGTCACCATGAGGCCTGGGGCAGGGGTGAGAAAAGCGCCGCGTCGAGCATGGGCATGACATTTGCCACGAAACCGGGGAGCGTCCTCAAGCCGCTGCTCCCGCATTCGCCCTTTCAAACAGTCGGTGGAACCCCGCCCTCTCAAAGAAGCCGCCCCCGCCAGAGATGAAAGTTCGAACCGCCCCAACGCGGTACGGTAACATGGTCACAACAACTATCATAAGATGTTGAATATATTTCAACTAGCCCCTCCCATATTTTGAGAACTAAGACGGTGTGTCACAGGTAGACCCTCGGCTTCAGCGGACCCAAACAGGTTCATGCCCAACACGGCAAACACAAACAGGAACAGGAACAGCACGCTGCCGACGTTGGCCAGCGCGGGGATTGAGATTTCGAGGGTCTTCATCAGGACGTTGAGGCCCCTGGCCCGCGGGATGAGGCGGAATGGGTCGAGGCGCAGTTGCGCAGGGTGCTGGAAGGGCTGGTTGCTGTTTGTGGCGAAGTCGATGACGACGCCGACTATCGAGACGGCGACGACAAAGGCGTCAAGACGCAGCACGTGTCCTGCACCGATAGTGTGTTGAGGAAGTTATTTGTGAGGCTGGATAGGGTCTGCGTGATAGGCCTGCTGTGACGCATTCCGCGGGACAATGTCTGCGTTAAGGAAGGTGAGCAGGGGTTGAATCCGTCCGGCAGCTGCTACAGCAATCAGCTCATTGCCAAGGACGACAGGCCCCATGTTGCGCGACCGAGAGTGGACTTGCCGGAGCCAGACTCGCCCACGATCCCGACGATTTCCCCGGCCTCGAATATGTCTTGGGACCCATGCACATTTGAGGACGCCCTCCAACAGGAAGAGGACTGTAAATAGGACGTTTCCAACGTCATTGACTCACTGTGGTTGCGGGATGCGGGCCCAGATTGCAGTCCACGCGCAGCTCGCGTTGCGCCCACCAGCGCCGCTTCCTGCGGCGACAGTCCTTCCTCGATGTGGCGGTGGATGTTTCCAGCCAACGCTGAAATCGCGCCTGCCATCCGCTCGCCATGCCGAATGCACCATCGCCAGCATCAGCACATTGAGGATGATGAGGACCATGACGGCCGCCTCAAGAACATCGTCGGTGACGACCGCAAACACCGCGACCCGCAGCTGCCCGGGCGGCGGGGGGTACCGCGCGTCAAGAGCGGCGTTGGCGAGGACGCGCTGGATCGACAGCCACGGTCCTGCGCCGGCGTGAGCAGCACACTGCGCCCTGCTGCTCGTGCATCTGGGGAACTGCGACGGTGGACGGGTTGAGGCAGCGGAGCTCAGCCAACACCCAGCAAGAGCACACCAGCTCGTCCCAAGCTAGCAGCAAGCGCGGTACTGCGTGGGGACCGCGCCAGAGGAGTCCCGCTGGAGGCCCAAGCCACGGAGCCTGTAGCAATGCCGGCGATGGACCTTCGATGAGACTGCCCGGCACAACGGTCCAGCGCAGCGAAATCAGCGTGCCCACGGCAGAACCGATCAGTGCAAGCCCCAATTGCCCCTCGGCTACTCCCATGCACCTCTGCAATCGGGAAGGACACGAAGAACTGCAGCACAAAGAAAGCCCCGAATATCTGAGCACACGAAAAACGCCGCCACCGCCGGCTGGGCGTCCCTGAGCGGCTGCAGGTCAATGCCGACGGCGTCGATGCCGGCGCCCATCGTGTCCACCCAGAGCTCTGTGGTGGAGATGCTGAAGAGCGTCACGACGGCACTGACTATGTTGTCAAAGTTCTGACCGCGGTTGACCCAGGAGCGCGGCAGCTGGTAGGGCGGCGGCGCCACGCCGATGGCGGCGTGGTAGACGCTCGCATTGACTTGCTCGGCGGAGGCGAGGCACCAGTCTTTGGTGAGGGTGGCGCCCGGTGGCAGCACGTAGGACGGGTTGATGGCGGTTCCCGTGGTGTCATCCCTGCAGAAGTGATGCTTCCCCTGCCGGTTGCCGGTAATGCCGCGGTGGCAGCACGGTGAGCGGCTGAGCGCGATGGAATCGGGGGTCCGACGACCTGCCGCGCTGCCAGCAATGGGTTGCCAGCAACTGCAATTGCGCAGGGCTGTGACTGGGCGCGTAATGCCCTTGCTCAAGCAAAGATGATGTCAGCTATCAGGCCAGCCTCACCGCAGTGGTTCAATGCCGTGCCTAATTCAGGTAGAATATGCAAGCACACCAGCAGCACGTTACCGGCCTGGGATGCTGGCAAACGGCGCGTTACCACGACCTGCAGCGGTGGTGTTGGTGAGAATATAGTAGGAAAAACGCGTTGTGCTTGCCGCAGGTGTATCGTGCGTTGGGTACCAGCCCGGAAGTCGTCGGTCTTGGTGGGGCTCTGCTCACGGGAACCTGGGTGAAGTTGTAGGTCGCGTAGTTCGGTGCGAGGCAGCGCGCCGCGCCGCCTTCATGCCCTCCAGTCGGCTCCGCCCTCAGGGGCCTTTTGGTCCAGCGTACGCATCGCGCCTGCCTGGCCATGCGCTGCGACTGCGCTCGCTGGCCACGCCCCAGGGTGAATGCACGGCGCAAGGTGGAGGCAAGGGGGGGAAAGCGGGTGGGGGGGGAGGTCCAACGATTGCACACACTTGCATAGGGTAACGTGTGTTTGCTTCTTGCTACATCGTGTGCACCGTGGTGTTTGCTTTCTTTGTGACTGCTCTGCAACATTGCGGAACAGCGGCGAGATCGTTCCCTGAAGAACGTTGATTCCTCATGCTCGCTGCCGACGCACCGACGACGACGATATCGAAGTCCAGGCGTTCCCGGGTTCGTATGTCGAGGTCCTGGGCGGTTGCGCGCGACGCCGGGACCGCGATCGCAGCGGTCTCCTCGGCCGCGAACAGCGCGGTGTAGAGATGCCAGCACGCGAAGCGCCGCCCTTCAGCGAACGGTTGGTGACGAGGCTCATTGCTTTCTCCACCAGGCTCAGGTGCTGAAGTAGGAGACAGCGGAACGTGCTGTGAAGCGGCTGTGAGAGATCACGCGCGCTCTGGATGTGCGAAGGCGGTTCGCCTGGGGGCAGGAGCCCAGGCGTTCGGCGAGCACCCGGGGGGTCGCGCTCCGGAGGGCTGCCGTGTGGATGTCGGCAGCGAGCGGAAAGCTGGAAATGAGTATATCCATGTAAAGGTATCGAGCTGATTGATAGATACATATATAGATAGATAGATGGAGTAGATAGATACATCGATAGATAGATAGATAGATAGTTAGATACATAAGTTACTCATACTATAGCATCACTGCCATTGAATGGATAGCTGACGGGACAACATTACCGAGGTCGCAATACTTCATGCATTGTTGGCTCTGCACATACACAACTTTGCCATAGCCATTACCCAATTTTGTGCATTTGCCAAGGTCCTGCGCACCCTGCCATCAAGCGCGGCGAGCGTCAGACGGATCCATCGCCAGCCGCGCCTCGAGCTCCGGCTGAGCCAGCCGGCTGCCTCCCCATCGGCGGCAGGGATCCTGCCAGACCCTCGGCTACGATGCCGGTCGAAGCTCAACGGAGCCGCGCACGCGCCCTGAAGGTGATGGCGCGAGCTGGACATCGCCGCGCTCCCGCTTGGCGGCCAGCATCAGGTTAACCCGCCGGCTGAACCTGCCGAGAAGCTGCCCCCGATCATCGCACGGACCCATCATTTCCCCAAAACGTTCGAAGACGCCGGTGTGGCGCTGTTCGGCGCGCCCGCGTGGGCCACGCCAGGTGCACAAGAGCGAAGCGTGGCCCCGAGGTTGTGTGAGGCCAGCTGATGATGTCCAGAAGTGACTGACCTGAGGGTGAATTTGCGGGTTGGAGTTGGAGTTGAACGTATATGTAATTCTAAAAGTAGCTGAAACGGATTCACGCCCGTTGAGGCTATGTTCCGAGCGCCCTCCTAGGAAGTCAAGTTCCCCTGCCCTGTTCAAACAGGGCGGGATGTATCTGAACGCGCCGGTTCGCCTCAAGGGGGCCGGCAGGGAGAGCTCAATGCCCACCAAGTCCTATTCCCGGCGCATGCCGGGCTCCTCAGCTATGCCGGCACGTCTGCAGAGATGCTGCGGTGGGGTGCAGCAAGCGCCCCGCAACCGGCGACGAGCGGCCGCTCGCACCGGCGCCTCGCATCAGCACGGCCGGCCCTGTAGTCAGGCGCTGCCGCGACAGGGCGCAAATGACCCGTCGCTGTGCGCGACGCCTCAGCTGGCTGGGGTGCCCAGAAGGTCGCGACTGGTCCGGCACCAAGGCGCAGACGACGCGTACCCGGCTGATGGGGGTCGCGATGGACGGCGAAACCCAGATCATCCTGATCGACACGCCGGGCATCTTTGCCCGCGCGGCTGCGGCAGCGCTGCGGCTGCGGCTGCGGCTGCTCCGGCAGCTGGCGTTGCTGCTGAGACTGCAGCTGCGGCTGCCGCTCAGGCTGCGTCTCGGGATGCGATTGCAGCTGCGCCTGTGCCTGGGGCTGTGGCTGGGGCAGAGGTGGTGGGGACGGCGCGGTGCGACCCTCTGCCTCCTCCTCCGCGCCGCAAGCCAGCTTCGCCCATCAGCCCGCGCATCTCCAGGACTGCCGCGCCGCGCGGCGGCCGCAGCGGCGCGCCTCGGCATCGTGTCGGAGCCGGTGCCGACGCTGCGCTGCTCGCGCCGGCCAGATTGTCGAGCAGGATGGCCAGAAAAACGAGCATCGCGATCATACCAAAGGCGATGACGCCGACGAAGAAGAGGCAGGTGGCTGGCGACACGGCCTCCATGGAGATGTACTGAGCAGCGGGGCGGGGTGTGTGGCGGAAAGATGGGGGGCATGCTCGGCGGACTCTGACTCTCCAAGATGGGCTTACAGTATGTGGGGACCCTGCGCAAGTGTCTGATCGTGTGTGCAGCTCGCTATCAAGCCACTCCTGCCACCCCCCCCAAACAATTTGGCTGCCCAAGCCTCATCGAGCCCGGATCAGACGAAGTAAAACCAGGCTCCACAGCTGACAGGCTGCCGAGCAGCATCCCTGCCCGGCAAGCTGCTCCCCCGACCAGACGCCGTCCTGCTCATCGACGTTCGTCGACAATGCAAGCAACATCTCTCGATTATTCATCAACCAGGACAGGCCAGACGCGCAGCGCCAGTGGATCCCGAGGCCTACACCCACCATAGATCGTTCCATTCTCGAGCGTCGGATCTGGAACACCGCCAGCAGGCTCCAGCCGATGTTATCGAACCTCGTCCGCGACACGGACGCGGCCCCCACCTGGGCCCGCCCGGTGATGCCGCGTTACGATAGAGCATGTCGACCCCGGCGCGCTCGTCGGCGACGGGCGCTGCGGGCATCGCGGCGACCGCATCCTCCCAGCTTTCGTAGCCGGGAACCTGCCGCAACGGCGTTTGGAGCGCTGTGATTCTTTCGCAGTGGTGACTCGAGGCTGTGCACAGAGTGGACGGACCCAGCCCGCATGCCCAGCGCTTCACTGTTGATCGATAGTTTACGAGCGCGGCGTGGAGCTGAGGCATTTGCGGCCTGCCGCAGAACAATGGCAGACGCTCAAGCAGCCCCACGCGGGCCAAGCTGCTCGCTGTCCCGGCTCACCGGGCACAGGCAGCCAGCTGCCGGCACGCGCTGCGTCGCACGGGACGAAGCAGTCCGGGTGCGCCGGGCAGTCCGCCGCGGGGTCGAAGCCGATGGCGAGGCCGGCGGCGCGCGCCGAAAACCGCAAGCGCGGTGAGGTCGATACCGAGGAGGTCGATGCCGAAGAGCAGCGCAAAGACGAACAGCGCGATCGCGATCAGCTTTTCGGCGAGCAGCCGCTGCGTCGCGTCGATCTGGGTGTTACGGCGAAGCAGCCATTTGATCGAGCGCAGGATGACGCGCACCGACAGGTACAGCAGCACCGCAGCGACCGTCGAGAACTGCCCGTAAAGCGACAGGCGGTACGGTGGGCGTGAGATCCGCAACCAGAAGTCGGGAAAGAAGTGAATCGTGCTGGCCGGGTGCGGGCTGAGCCGCTGGCATTTTTCACAGGATGGAGTAGGGACGCGGCCAACCGCGATTCCGACCCGCATGCCGCGTCAGTCTCTGGCGAGGAAAAAATTGGGGCGTTGCCGACCAGCGACGCCGCTTCGGACGCGTTTTGAAGGAATGATGGTTTTCGATGAGTGACGAACAGGACAAACCGACCCTTAGCCGCAAGCCACGGGCGAATGCGCATCCCTCCCTGCCATCAGTGCAGGGATGCGGCACACAAGGCAATTCCCTGCCCCGCCTCAAGACCGTGCTTTCCCCTGCGCAGTGCTGAATGCGTCAGAAGCTAGGCCCACCTGTTCATGCCGCCCGCCAGGTAGCCCCGGACCCCCAGCCCCACCACCTTCACGATCATCTCGGCCGCGACCATCCGTGAACGCCAGGCTAAGGCTGTCGTCAGCATGGTCCCAGGCGGGGCGCGGGCGGGGTAGGCGCAGGGCCATGACGGCGGTGTTGGATCGCGTATGATGACGAGGTTGGTCGGCGGCGCAGACTTGTTCGACGGCTGGATCGTCGTCCAACCCGGGATTTATCGCTATGCGGTTCACGAGTATCGGGCTGTGCGAATCGTTATCCGCGAATATCTGGCGTTCGAGGCGATCTGGGACTGATCGCCGGTGCTCCATCCAGTGCTCACCATCGATTGGATGCACTAAAGATCTTCCCGCACAACGTCTTGCGCGAATGCGAACTCCTGCAGCTGCCGCCAGATCGACAGCAACAGCCGCCAGGCACGCCAGACGCTCGCGCAGGTCCGCCGGGGGCCGCGGTATGCTGCGTTGTGCCTCCGACCCAGGTCGGGGCGAACAGAAGCCGCCCGCATCGACCGACTTCTGGTCGATAAGCTGGAAGATCGGGTGGTGGAGCGACTTGGCGTTGACGAAGCCCCCGACGTCGAGCGTCAAGGCTCCCCAGTCGAAGCGCGTGCGGTTCTGGAGGCGCAGCGAGTCGATGTCGCGCGCCTGATCGCCTGCGACGGCGGCGGCATTGGCCTTGCGCGGGGTCGACAATTGCTGCAAGCCGCGCGCGGAAAAAACCCACCTGACGCCCTAGGCTTGCCGGCACCCATCACCGAACGCCGCACAACCACCTTTGCGTCTCCTGCTGTCAGCAGCTGCCCGCCACGACGGCCGTCGCTACCGCGTCCAGCCGCGCCTGCCCCGCCATCCCCAGTGCTCTCCCCAACCCTGCCTGGGACCTCGTGCGCAGCGGCAGGATCCGGGCTGAACCCAGGCCCGGTGGCGGCGCAGGCTCCCCCGGATCCCAGGCGGCGCAAGGGCGACGCTTTGTCCATTGGCATTGCAGCTTGCGTCAACTCCACCCTCGTGATCGCTGCGCCGTCGGAGCCGCAGCTGCCCGCGCGATCCATCCCCACGCCACGCGCCCCATGCTCTGCGCCCCGGGGCCGTCCTGCGCCGCTCGTGCCCCGCGCCGCTCATTGCCCTTGGCCGGCGCGGGATCCGTGGCAGCAGTCGTGCAGCAGCCGGAATAGTGGCGGCGCGTCCTTCCAATGTTGGAGGTATATGACGGCCCCAGGGCGAGGTGGATAACGAAGACGGGCCCGATATCTCCTGCAGAAAAGGCTACTTCGGTGGCCAGCATAGCGGCATGCTGATGGCGGCGCTCCGGATCTCCATCCCTGTCGTGTTCGTGTCGGGCGGGCCGATGGAAGCGGGACAAGGTCGTGCTGAAGGGCATGAGGGCAGCGCCTCGACGTTGCCAGACGCCATGGTCGGCTGCCGCCACGTCAGCCGCAATCACCGAGTTGAAAAGGCAGCCTGCCCGGCCTGGTTTATCGCAGGCGCATGTATACTAGGTGGACTGGCAATTCCTGTACTGCACAGCGCCCGACCCATGACCATATTCCAGGTCGGCATTCCTCCGACCTGGGTGAAGACTGGAAGCCGCGATCCACGCCACAGGATATTTCACAGCTCGTCAGCCCCTGGTTTGGGTTTCGAAGCGGCCAGACCAGCCGGCAGCCGGGTGCCAGGCGTGTTGGCGGCATGAGTGCGCAGCCGGTGAATCCAGATTTGCCGCCAGACCACGTCACCGTGTTCATCGACGGCGTCGAGATGGCCGCGCCGAAGGGCTCGATGATCATCCATGCCGCCGCAAATGTCTTGCTCCTCGGAGAGTGGGACAGCGAGAGGTCCAGAATTTCCGGGCCAATGGGTCGACCGCCGTCAAGTGCTGGCGGAAGGTGGCGGAAGAATAATGCAATTTTTACAAAGAATGGAAGTGCAAACAGGCACCCGTAACTTATGGAGTAGCCCGCAGAAAGCCTTGGAGAACAGAGGGTTGTGCAACCCCAGTGAAGAAAGGGGGTGGCGCCATTCGGGGCCCCACGATGGCCCCCTTGAAAAGCGACTTCCATTCCACCGACAAATCCATCAGCGGAATGAGCAGAAAAGGCTGCCGGTGTTCGCCGTCTATTTTCTCGATAGTTAGCCCCTCGATCTGGTACGCCCCGCGCAGCAGGGCAATATTGACGTCTTCAACGCGC
>NNCB01000049.1:0-31768 GCA_002317545.1 Scenedesmus quadricauda | reverse complement strand
GGCCTCGCGGGGCGGAGGGTTCGAGGGGGCGAGCGTGGGTCGCCGCAGCAGTGCGGCCAGCCGCTGGGAGACGATGTCCGGATGCGGGCTGAAACGGTCCCATGGCAGGGTTCCAGCGGCAGGGGCAGCAGCGGCAGCAGCAGGCGCAGGTGCAGGTCCAGGAGGGGTCCGAGCGCAGCCGCAGTTGCCAGGCGGCGGGCTGCGCGGGCCAGCCGGCAACAGCGGCCATGGCGTGCTGACGGCGCCGGCGCCGAGGCAGCCGTGAGGTGGCACTGTGTGGTGGAAGAGGTGCCGTTGCCACAGATGCAGCTGCTGCCTTCAGGGGACGTGCATCAGCAGCAGCAGCAGCGGGAGCCATTACACCGACCACCACAGCAGCCACGACAGCTGCAGGCGCCTCCGCTGGGTCCGTCACCACGTCACGCACCGGAACGCCGCCCGGGACCGCGTCTCACCGAGGCATCCGCGACTCAGCTTCGACAGACTGCGACAACGGGGACACCGGCAGCGGCAGCGACGCCGGCAGCGATGCCGGCTGCGGCCCTGGGCACGCCGCGCCTGGGGCGGCGGCAGGTTTGGCCCGCTAGGCGCCGCGGAAACGACAGAGGAGCTGGACGTTGGTAACGCGGTCCGGCTGCCGCCGTCCGACTGCGCCTTGCCTGGCGCAGGCAGTGTGAATGGCGGGCAAATCCTGAGCTGCAAGGCAGCGGAGATGGCTGCAGGCGGCGGTGATGCAATGCTGCTCTCAGCAACGGATATCGATGCCTCGCCAGCGCCTGCGCGGGCCTCTTGCAGCGGCCCGCGGCGCTCACAGGTTGCGGGAGCGATGGGCGGCGGCCCGGTTGACGGCAGTGGCGGCAGCAGGATGGATTTAGGGTTTCTGTCAGAGGGGCAGCTGGCACACTTGATGCGACCGGTGCGGGGGGATTGATGCACTGGGCTGCACGGAACAGCGAGGCGGGAGAGGAGGGCGAGGCGCAAGAGAGCAGCGGCAGCGGCTGCGGCGGCTCTGCTGCGGGGCCTGTCCCAGCAGCGATCATGGAGGGTCAACAGGCGCAGCAGCAGCAGCAGCAGCAGCACGAGCATCATCGTCATCATCAGCAGCAGCAGCAGCAGCAGCAGCAGCAGCAGCAGCAGCAGCAAGCACGTCAGGTGGAGGCTGCAGTCAATTCGTCCACGTCAGCGCCGACCGGCAGCAGCTCGGCCTGCATACAGGCGGCACAGTGCCTATAGAAGCTCCGACACTGGTGTCTGGCGCAACCGCCTCGCCAGCTGGCGCCCGGGCCCAACATCACAGCTCAAGTGCCGCGCGCACGAGCCATCGTCCCCCATGTGGGTGCTCCACTGCCGCACCAGCAGTGTTCCGCGCGCGGCGGCTCCGCGAGCCCGTCCCAGTGCACACAACGCGGAACAAGCAGCATCGGCGGCCGTTGCGGCCGGAGACGAGCGCTCGGTGAAGACGCTGCGCCGCAACGACGCAACGGGGCAGCAGCCGGTCGCGCTGCCGGTCATCGACTACCGCCAGCGGTTCGCCGACCCGTGGCTCGGCGGGCAGTTCGAGTTGCAGCTCAACACGCTGGCGATCGGGCGTACCGCGGGACAAGATACGCAGCGTGCCTTTGCCGGCGCCCGTGGGCGCGCGGCGCTGCGCCGCATGGGACACGGAAGTGACGTTGACCGCGCTGGTGCGCCGGACGCATCGCAGCTTCTGCAACCTGGCGCCATCGGCGGAGCCTTCTTATAAGGACGAGCATGCGGCTGGGCATTGAGCAGCAAACGCAGCAGGCGGCTTCTGCCACGCTGCAGGGCGCGGCGCGCGCACAAAGTTTGGCGGTGCCGTCTGCAGCTGAAGCTTCGGTGATCTCGACAACGGCTGCTGTTGCGTGGGCAGCGGCGAAGCATGCACAGCGGGGTGCAGCCGGCGTCGCCGGGGGCAAGTGCCGGATATGACACGCAAAGCAGCAGCTTCAGCGGCGCTGCGGGTGGCGCAGCGATCTGGCGGCGGTGTTGGCGGTCATGGCGTTCGCGCTTGCAGCGCTGATCGCGTCCGATGTCAGTCTGACCTACTTGTTCCTGCACCGGCAGGATCGCTGGCTGGCTGCGGCAACGTGTAGCGTCAGCTGCGGCGGTATCTGCATCGGGGCCGTACGGCACGAGAGGCCCATGACCACCGAAAAAGGAGCGAGCAGCACACACACACAGCAGCGCAGTAGAGAGGCCGCAGATACCAGGGAAGCTTGCGCCGTTTCGCGCGCTCCGGGCTCTGATGCACGGATTGCCTGGCCGCTCGCCCGCGGGCGCCGCCGCAGTTTCCGGACAGCCCTGCGCTGCGGCGGTTGCTCTCAAAGCTGCGGCGGCGGCAGGCGCAGGTACTGCAGGGTCTGACACGCGCTGCTGGGGCCACAGCGGCTAGCGGTTCGACCAAACGGGCGCAGACGCAGCAGCCGCCGTGCAGCCGAGCGCGTCAGGGCCGGCGGCGGCGCGATCACGCGCGGAGGTGCCGGACTACGGCTGGTCGAGGGCGGCGATGTTTCGGCGGCGGGGCCTCGGATTGCAGCGGTCGGCGGCGCGCCGCGCGTCGGCAGGCTTGGTGCCATACGACAGCCGCGCCCCGGTTCGGCCGGTGGCCGTTGCATGATGGCGCGCATGAGACGGCGCCCCGGAGCGACGATGGGAGTTGCAGCCCGAGCAGCAGCGGCAGCTGCGGCACCGACGGCGGCGGCGACGCGGCGGCCTCCTCACCTTCGCGGCCCACCATGCGCCCGGCGGCTGGCAGCAGAGCGTGAGCGCGCTCTGGCCGCCGCGGACGGCTTGCTGGCTGCCGTCTCGCGGCCGCAGCCGCCGCTGCTCTCGCCGGCCTCGCTCGGCCGCAGTAGACGCGCTTCGGTTGTCACGGTCGAATGCAATGGGGACTGCGACTCGCCCATGGCGGCACGATGCAGGGTGTCCGCCACATCGGTGGCGCAGTCCTGGCGCAACGTCGCGCTGGGTGCAGGCCTTCGCGGCGGGCTGAGGCTCGGTCGGCGAAGCATGCTGCTGCCGATGCGGGGCCGCGGCTGATCGGCCGACACGGGAATGCGTTGCAGCAGGCACATCACCAGAGCAACCGCAGCAGCCCAGCGGCGCGGCGGCAGCGGGCGTCGCCGCCCCGGCGGTTCAGCTGGAGGCGTCGGGCCGCAGGTGTGCAGCCCCGTGGAGTGCCGCACCAAAGTCCTCCGCTTAAGCCTGGGTCCGTCGCGCCGCGGGAGCGCGTTCGCATGGAGCCGACACATGCGAGAAGGCGAAGCGCCGGCATCGCGCCGCTACCCTGCGGGGCGCCAGCGGGCGGTGATGCCTGCCAACCCCGCAGCGCCGAGCGCCGCCGAGCGCAAGCGCGGACGGGGCGGCGCTCGTGCCCGGGGCGCGCGGGGGGCCGTGGAGTGGGCGCTAGGTGCGGTGGAGGACGCGATGACGCCTGGACGCACACATTGTGGACAAGCTGCCACGGCAGCAGCGGCGCGGCCGCAGCAGCAATCCAGCTGGACACGGCCTTTCAAGGGCGACAGGCGGCAAGTCAGCAGCGACAACCACCGCAACAGCAGCGGCAGCAGCAGCAGCAGCAGCAGCGGCGGCAGCAGCAGCAGCAGCAGCAGCAGGAGCAGCAGCAGCAGCCGCCCGAGGCGCACTCCCGCCGCGGAGAGCGACCCGACCAGGTTTGGTGCTGGCCCCGCCACAAGCCGGTGGCGGCGAACCTTTTCTGCTGCGATACATGAGCCTATCAGCGCTCCGCGGCGCCGACGGGCCGAGTGGGTTGTGCGCGCATTCTCCCCGGCGTCTTCCGGCGCGACTAGTCTCCGGCCGGCTGGGCCGACGGCGTGCCGCCGCTGCTCGCAGCCCGGCGGGTGGCGCAAATGGCCTTCGTCCCCCCTGCGCGCTCGACGCGCGCGGCGGCCGCGCCGGGACGGTAGCATCGGCGGCGGCAGCAGCAAGCAGCATTGCGTCCGCGCCCGCGCCGAGCCAGCGTTGCTGGCGATTGCCGCCTCGCCGCGGACGTTTGAGGCGCCGGCCCGCGGGCGCGGCGAGCCCGGGCGCGGCCCGTCGCCGGCGCGTGCGCGCGGCAGCGGCGGTGGTCGCGGAAGCGTGTTGGGTGGCGACCACTGGAGCCCACCGGGGGCGCCCCTTGGTGCGGCGATCGGCACTCTGTTTTCAGCATCCACGCAGACCTGCCGCTCCAGGCACCCGCCAGTCGTCCGCACGCGCCCCTGCGGTGGCGCCCGCGCCGTCGCCGAGGGCGGACTCCGCCGGCCGGTGGTCGCTGAGACGGGAGCCAGGTGAAAACACCGGCGCTGCCGCCGCTGACTGTAAGCGGTGAGCGGCGGTCGATACGTGTCACTGGTTCGCTAGGAGCCGGGCGGACCAAGGGTCGCCGCCGCGGCGCGATCACAGCAGCGGCGAGCGCAGGTCCCGGCTCGCGACGGCGCGGCGGCGGGGCACGGCAACCGACTGCGCCCGCGGTCCGGCGGCTGCGCCCGACCCAGGCGCGTGGCCTGCGCCAAGCCACGCGCCGGTGCCGCCGCGCGCCGCTTGGACGACGGCCGCGCCGCCGCGGCGACCGCGCTGGCCGCGGCGGCGACCGGCTGCCTCGGGTTCAGCGCCGCGCAGCGGGAGGGCACGCGGCGATGGCTCCGGCGGGCGCTGCTGATTGACCTAACGGAAGTCGAGGAGTTGAGGGGCCTCCTTGTCAACCCACTCGGATGGGCAGCTGCTGCTGATGTGGCGGCCGCGCTGACCCGGGCGGGCGGCGACCGGCATCCGCGGCGGCGCCGGCGGGCGCGCGCCGCGCACGCTGGACGCGACGGCGCCGGTGGCGTCCTATCGCCTCGAGGCGCTGGCGATGGTCGGGCCAGCGTGGCGCGAGCAGCAGGCGGCCCGCAGCGGCGGCGGCGGCGGCGACGGGGCGGCCAGGGGCTGGCGGGGGCCGTCCCCGGATCGGGGCGCGAGCGGCCCTCGCCCCCGCTCGCGCTCCCGCTCGCCGGACGCGCCCGTGTGGCAGACGCAGCTCGTCGGCCGCTGCGTCGCGCCGACGCGGCGCCGGGGCAGCTTCGTCAGCGCGCGGGTGCGAAAGGTGTAGCCGCTGTGCGTCGGCAGGCTATATGGACGAGGACATGATGCGGCTCGCCGAGAGGGTCTTCAAGGGGCCCCGCCTCGATTTGGGGCCTCCTCTATGCGATCCGCCTCCACTTCCCGCAGCCGCCGGACGCCGCCGCCGGCCCGGGCGGGCGCGCAGCTGCGCGGTCGCCGCCGCGGCGGCGACAGCAGCAGCAGCAGCAGCAGGGCGGGCATCTAGACGCGCGCTCGCCGCCCTCGGCGAGCCCCAGCTGGCGCCAGGTCAGGCTGCCTTTCAACGCTGAAGACCTGGAGAGGTGTGAGGGCTGACAGCTTCAGGGCGACGCAAACTCACTGGCGCAGCACACAAGGGGAACCCCGCTCGCCCCGCCCCCCCCCGCCCGAACGTTCGAGTTCGTCGAGTGCGGTCCCGATCAGGATCGAACCCGTCGCGCCGATGGGGTGGCCGAGCGCCATCGCGCCGCCGTTGATGTTCACCTTTTCGCGGTCGAGATCGAGGTCGCGGATGAACTTTTCCGCGACGACCGAAAAGGCTTCGTTGATTTCCCAGACGTCGATGTCGTCCTTGGTGGCTGCTGCGCCTCGGCCTCCTGCCGCCAGTGGACGCACGCGCCGGCGCGCCCGCGCTCGCGCCGCGGCTGTCGAGCGGCGCGCTGCTCTGCGCGCTCGCGTCGCGGCTGTCGGGCACGCCGGTCGGTATGGACGCGCGGCCGCCCGCGGCGGCGGCGCGGGCGGGCAACGTGCGGAGGGCGGTCGAGGCGCTCGGGGCCTGCCCTGCTCAAATGCAGGTTCGCCGCGTGGTGTGCCCAGCCCCGTGAACATCTGGACCGCACCCCGTACACGACAACGTCCGGGGCATAGCGCCAGCTGTCCTCTAGGCCTGAGTGCAGTACCTGGTCATTGCTACCAATGCGCAGGGTTGCTCGGTCGAAAGAAACAACCGTTGGACTCGATAAATGCGAAACCCTGCACCCCGGACGCCTTTTTCGCTCAGCGGCGTCCGCGGCTGCAGGCTGCTGCACCCGCCGCTGTCTGCGTCCCTTGAGCGCGGCGAATGGCCGGACGAGCTGTGCTGCTTCTCGATGCTGCAGAGTGGCCGCTGCGAATGCTGGCGCTGGCCGCGGCGGCGCCGTTCGAGGACTGGGCATCGGCGGCGCCGGTCGCACGTACACGCGCTCGCGCGCAACGACGATGGCGACGGCGGCGAGTGGCGGCGTCCCGAGTTTCGGCGTCCCGCACTCCCCAGGTTTCCAGGCCTGCAGATGGTTGTCCTTTCGATTTAATTCATTGTAAAAGTCTCGTGCGTCACTATAATTAAGTTCCGTGCTTAATTTGTCAAGACGCTGAATGATTTCTGTCAAGTCAATTGTAATAGATTGAAGTTTTACAACAGAGCCCGCTGCTGCACGCTTTTTCTGCTTCTCTTGCTGCTTTAACAGCGATACCATTTACAGCTTCGGCGCTTTTTGTATCGCCAGTGCGAACCGATGCTTGAAGTGGGCTTTTTGGGCGCCGTAAACGGCGCTCTCGCCGCGCATATTGTGCGGCCGCAGTGTCATCAAACGTCCAGCTGGTCGATCGACATGGCACGACCTCGGTGCCCGATTCCGGGGGTGGCAGTGCCAAAGGTTTATGCGTATTCCTCGACTAGTTGTAGGCAAGACAGTGCCTAAGTGTGACGGAGGCACTCGCGTGTATGGCTGGCAGCAGGAAGGGAGCTTGCAGCCAGCCAGGACAAAAGGTGCCCTGCCACGCTGCTCCTTTGGACACAAGAATCCTGATCAGATCTTTCCCGATCAGATGCGCTCACTCAGCAGCAGTGGTTCAAGCTGATGACTCGCGGCGCGTATTATGTGGAAGTGCATCCCTTCCTGCCAAGCAACTGGCTTGGGTCATTGGCCGGCCGCTGGCGTGGCGCAGCGGTCCGCACAGAGACGTAGACGTACACACGAGCTCCATCTCAAGTGGTTTTGGTGCTCGAAAGTCCTGCGCAGCCGCAGGCGCATGCGGTGCACGTGCCATCCGATGAAAAATCACGGCCCGGCCGGTCGGCGGCCATCCGGTGCCCCATGACGCCTCACAGCCAGCCAAGTTTGTTCGAGATCGCTCGAGACCACCCGCCGCGTTCGGGCGAGGGTGCAGTGCTGCAGTGTAGAGTATCAAAACGCGACGAACCCTTTCAGCGAGCGGCCGACTGGCCCATCAGCTTAATGACACTCCCCTCCTTGGCCACAGCAGACGCCCGGCCCCCCGTCCCGTTCGCCCTCTGCCCGTTCCCCGCGGCGGCCCCAGGGGCCGCCGCCGGCTCTGCGGCAGCGGCAGCGGCGGCGGCGGCGGCGGCGACGAGGCCGGCTGCGTCCTGCAGGGCGCCCCCGCGCCAGCAAGGGCATCGGCCCCCGCATACAGCGCCGTGCGGCAGCCCAGTGGCTCCAAATCGCCGACCGCAGCCCGTTGGACGCCGCTGCGACGGCACCCGCCGCGCGCCGCAGCGCCACGGCGCCCACTGGCGCGGGGGACGGCGGCGACGGCGCGGCGGCGGCCTGCAGCGCGATCGCGATGGAAGACAGGGCGTTGGCGGCGCCCGCGAGCCAGTCTGAGTTGGCGGAGTTCGGACCGCCGGCGCCGACGCGCAGCGTCGCCGCGCCGCCTGAAGCCGCTGCCGCTGCCTCGCGGAGCGCCGCGGCGACGGCTGGCGCGCTCGTCGCTGCGCCCGCGCGGCTGAGCGCGGCAAGCACCGCAGCCGACGCGTCGGCAGGCGTCCGAAAGCCCGGCACCCCGCCGGCCGCGACCACCCGGCTGTGCCCGCCGCGCCCCTGCCGACGCTGCCGCGCGAAAACGTCTGCGCGTTCTGGGCGTCAACGCGCCGATGGCGAGCGCCACGCTTGCGAACGCCGCCGCCGCCACGAGGCCGACACGAGTCGCTTTGCGATCTGCACCTGTGCCGTATCGCCTTTGCCCGATCAACCATCAACCTCCATGCGCGCGCAACTGCTGCTGCTGTTGCTGCTGCTGCTGCTGCTGCTGCTGCTGCTGCTGCTGCTGCTGCTGCTGCTGCTGCTGCTGGTGCTGCTGCCGCCGCCGCTGCTGCTCTGGCCGAGCCTTGACCGCCAGCATCGCCGCAGGCGCCGCGCCGCGCCTTGCGGCCGCGGCCGATTCCTGCCCCTCGCGCTTGCCGCGCCTCGTGCCCGTGCCTGGGCTGCGGCTGCTGCTGCTGCCTTTGGCGCTGCTGTGCTGGTGCGCCGACTGCGACTCAACACTTGACCTCCATCTGCGGTCGTTGATAAGTGGCGACGATGATCGGCACACAAGGGGGGTGTAGGCGCAGAGAACATCCGCGCCAGGTTTCCGTGTGGAAGGCATCGGCGCTAGCGCCGTCAGCCCAGCGGCTTGCTGCCCCGTCGTCAGAGCCCTCCACTTCCGCGCCGCTGCGCATGCGCACGCATGCGCAGCTCGTGTGACTGCCGGGCAGCCATTCACCTTGCGCCTGCGCCATGCGACGCTTGCGTGGGCGGGGTGGCTGCCCCATCCGCGACCAGCAGGAGTGGCGCGACCAGGTGGCCGCGTTGTCGTGTCGGCCCAGTCGGCGAAAAGAGGGGGTGAACGGAAGCCAGCGCGGGGCATACATCGTTTTGCGGATGGTGTCCATCGATTGCAAGCAGCCATCGGGGACAGCGCGCTGTATTGTGATCGTCGACAGATTGCCGCACCTTGGCGGCGGCAGCCACCAGCGCATCTGCGTGCCGACCGCGGCATCAGAGCGGCGATCAGCCGCGCATTGAGAGGTTCAACATGTCTTTGTAACCATCGTCATGGTCTACACCGGTCAATCCAACTCAAGACGCGTGTTAAAGTGATTCTGCGGCAAGGTGCCTTGCCTGCTTTTATCAGCAAACCGTCGCCACAAAACGCGCTTAACGAACCAGTAATGCCCTTTGCGCACGGCTGGCCGTCGGCTGTCGTGACCGTGCCGCGCAGGGTACCGCGGGAGCGTCTGAGCCCAAAACCGATGTAAAGGTGCAGCAGCAACGAGAAATAGAACGAAGCGCGGCCATACATGCAGGATATCAAACTATACCAAAGAACGCGCAGTGGTAGTTATTTTCAGGTAGACAATAAATTACTAAATCGTTCAGTTTCTACAAATGTAATTGGATAGGCTAAACGGAATAGTGACAGGATTAAATTTCAATTTCAATGATAATCCGGCAGTAGGCCGAATACAAACGGATGATCCTAATGCTCGTGCTCTCTCTCTCGTTCTGAATGACATCAGCAGATCTGATTCAGCATAGCAGCAACAGGTGTGTATGTGGTGTAGACTAAGTCTTATGCCCTGTTGTCAGTGACTCTCAACTAAGAAATTCACCATACTGCATAGCGCCAGACATGGCTCCCTCCGTGAACAACAAAGTGGTACTACGTTACAAAAATCAAAAGAACTCCTCCCAAACTATCAAGATTATGCATGCGTACGCAAAGCCTGTCTACGGCAAGGACGGGCTACCGAAGTACGTCACGCTGAAGAACACGCAGGTGAAGAAGAAGCTGCCGCAGTGGGAAGGGTGAGCCACAGCCCCAGACCGCCCCACATGAATCAATCACCTGCAGCGGTGAAGCGAATCAATCATTTGCAGAAAAACACCACTGCATACACGCGGCGGTATTTTTTATGCCCGCGAATGGGACGGTAGACGCGAAGGTCGCCAGGCTTGCTTTTGGTCCGCATGCCGCGAGCAACAGCTTGTCTCTCAAGAACTTACCAACTTGACGACACGGGGAAGCATCCGCGCCGAAATCGCGCGCTACCACTCCCTTTTCGGACCGGGCTGCAATCGGCATTGATTATCGGCAATCTCGGCGCGCATCTGGGCTTTGTGTCGGGCGCCAGTCCGACGGATACGCCGCAATGCGGTGATGGCACCATGCCGCACGGGCTGATCTGGCCAAGACGAATGCGAAGCTGCTGGAACCCGTCTCGTTGACAGCCGCAGTCGTCCAGAACGGGACCCGCAGCTCGGCGGAGTGCGTCAAGCCCGCCCTCGCCCTCTGGTATCTGCAGCGCCCGCGATCCGACGCCATCACATCCCTCAGCCGCCCGCCCACCCGGCGTTGCCGCGTCGCCGCCGCCGCCCGCGCGGCGCCGCGCCGCGGGCCGCTCCGTCGGCTGCTGCGGGGCGCGTCACAGCTTGCTGGTCGGGGCGGCAGGTGGCGCACGCTCCTGCCGTCGTCTTTCGACGGTGGCAAGTCCAGGGCCGGGTTCGCGCGTAAGAAGCCGTGGGGCCGCAGGGTGCTGGGACAGGATGGTCAGGTGAACATTGGCGGTTGCGGCTTGGTGGGGTAGAGGCTGAGGTTGCCGCGCGGCCAGGTTGGCGCAAGGGGAGTGATGACGCGCCTGTTTACCCCGCAGCGCGTCATCCAGAGATGGTGCGGCGCCACCGCAGCCGCAAGCTCGGCCCGCCTGCCGCGTCGGGGCCGGCGGCCCGATCTGGTCGGCGCGATTTCGAAATCACCATGCGTGACGGCTACACGTCGGTGCCCACCGCGCTGTACTGGAAGGGCAACAAGGTGAAAGCCTCCGAGATCGCCCTGGCCAAGGGCAAGCAGGCGCATGACAAACGGCAGGGGTTGAATGCTGGGGCAGGCGCGGGGGCGATGCGCCTCAGGCGCGATTTGATAAGCACGAGAGATGCTCGGAACGGCAGCCCAGCGGGAGCGGGATCAAGCTCCGGGTAGCTGGCACCTGCATACCCACCTAAAAACCTGTGCGCCGGAGGGACTGGTATCGCTGGGTTTGGCGTGGCCGCCTTTGATGGGGCCGGGGGCGCTTCCAAGCGGCGAAGTCGAAACGGCCCGCGCCCTGAGGGGGTGCCGCGTGTCTGTCACACATGAGCTGCGCGAGGGGCGCGAGCAGGGCGGCGACGTGCAGCGCAACTCTGGCCGGGCTTACAGAGTGTGGAATGCAAAGGTGGATACGGCCGGGACTTTCGCTGGCTTCGATCACAACGGTCCTGGGGGTGGGGTGTCGGGAATGTTGCCTCCCGATGAGTACGCGCGGCTCATGATGTCGGCGGGGCAGGAATCTCCGGCACCAGCACCTCAGGAGGCACCGGAAGGCACCGCGAGCGCACGACCACTGTACAACCCGAACACGCTGTTGCTGCGCGGTACGTACATCCGGTGTGTCATGCAGTCCAGGGTCATTTCGGACTTTCCGGGTTACACAACGTGCATATCTGCACGCGTGTTCGCCACGTGTCTCCTGCACAAACCTCCTGGTCCACTCTGCCAGGCCAGAGTCCTGGCACTCTGGAACACGTAGCTCACGCGGATGCTGAGGAGAATATCTACCTAAATGGTGCTATTTTGGGTATGAAAAAGGACGAGATCAAGCGCTCGTTCGATGCCATTGTTGATTTTGCTGGTGTGGCCCGTGAATCGAGGTGAGGAAGTGTTGCAGGATCGTCGGATTGGTGCGCACTAGCTCAGCGGCCGAGGATATGAGACGGGGTGGACGGTTGCGGCCGGATGCACGTTGACAGCCTATCCTGGCAAATAATCGTCCAGGACTGCGGGCGATGGAGCGGGCAGCTGAACGGCGTCGGTGCACGGTCAAAACACTGGCAGTGTGGCAACGAGGGACCGCTGTCCGGAAATGACTGAAACAGGCGGAACACACAGGGCGCAGCTGGAAACCTTTGATTAGAACAAAACAAAAACATGGCAACGTGGTGAAGACACTCACAGCTGGCCGTCCTTGTAGGGCGTGACGGCAGCGTGGCGGTGGTGAACTTGCCGCGCCGCGCCGCCAGCGGTCCCCGGCTGCCAGCGCCCGGGCGCCATCGACCAGGGGCAGGTGGGCCGGAAGGCAGGCGATCAGAGCGCGCGCACGGTGGGTAACTGCCGGGTGGCAGGCCGTTCGAGAGCACGCAGAGGGGCAGCGAGCGAGCGGGGTACGCGATCGATGCCCGAAACTCCCCTTCTCATGGGTGAACAGCAGATTCCGGATCTCCGATGCCGTACGCGATGCACAAACCCTGGACTGACACAGCGGTTCCCGAACCTGAGCCTTGGGCTCAGACCCTGGTCGCTGGTCTTTACTGGATAACTTCCCTGGAGAGTTCTCCCTTGATGCAGCGAGGCATCTACCCGTTCAAGCGTGAAGGAGAAGATCCTACCCGAATGTTTGCGGGTGAAGGGGTGGGGGCGGGCCGGGTTCTTGACGCTGCCACACGCGCCGTCCGACAGCACTGGCCTGACGACGCGCGGCGTGGACTGTGCGCATGTGCGGGTGGAGTTGGAGGGTGGGCGAGCAGGATGAAAATCAGACTATGAAGGTTGGAGGGTCAGGCATGAGGCTTTGTATGCATCGATCAGCTCCCTGTTGGGATTAACAGCGCACATGCTTGGAGCATGCTGTGGATCAAGAGTTGTGTATGTTGTCCTCCTTGCCTCTATGGAGGGTTCTTCATGTCAGTTGTCGCCGCGCTCTCGCATGCAAGCACTACCTCACACTGACGCGCGCGTATGTGTGAGTGTGTGTGTGTGTGTGTGTGTGTGTGTGTGTGTGTGTGTGTGTGTGTGTGCATGCGCGCGCGCGTGCATGTGTGCGGTTGCGTGCAGGTGTGTGTGCATGAGTGTCACCCACCGTAAGGTCTGTCCGACTGTGTGAAGGCGTTGCCGGCCGGCCGGTCAGCGGGTGGCTGGGGTGGCGCACCGCGTTGAGCTGTGGGTCGTGCAATGTGGTGAGCATCCAAGGTTGCAGAGGTGTCCAAGGTTACAAACGCAGCAGGAGGACATCGTGCAGTTATGGGAGTCGCACGGGAGGTGGCAGCCGGATGGGAATCATTGGAAGGTGGCAGGCACGCGCGAGGCGGCGAGTGTGGTGAGCTGCTTGCCCTGGGGCCCTCGCTGCCCTGGCGCGGAGGTGCTGAGCTGGCGCAGGCCCTCGAAGCCATGCTGGATATCCGTTCGATAGCGATTATCTGACTACCGCGAACCCAGCCCGAGTTGTGTATGCGGCCAAGCACCCTGCAGAAGGCCGAAAAAGCCCCAGCCCGTGTTTCTCAACCCTGCATAAACACAGCTTGCTGACAACCAGGCCTCCTCACAAACCCAACGAGCCATCCATCTAATTGATTGCCGTCGGTCATCTGGAGTGGCTGG
Source organism: Scenedesmus quadricauda (assembly GCA_002317545.1). NCBI lineage: Eukaryota > Viridiplantae > Chlorophyta > Chlorophyceae > Sphaeropleales > Scenedesmaceae > Scenedesmus > Scenedesmus quadricauda. The sequence goes on along the minus strand of NNCB01000049.1, from coordinate 18,499 downwards.
CCGCCGGTGGCTGGCCGGCTCCCCCAAACCTCTCACCGCACCCCGCCGACTGCGCCCCGCCCCTCACAATCCGCGACCATGGCTCGAAATGGCGCCTGCAAAGGCGACGAACAACCCCAGCCCCGCGCTCTCGACACCTCACATCGCACACGCACCACACACGCGCGTGATCGCATAAGCACGTATCGACAACGACAAATACACCACAAGCAATCGCGTCAACTCGCTGACCCTCGTCCCGCCGCGGCGCGGCCTGGATCGTCGACCGCCATGGCAAGGCACTCGCGAACAACCTGCGTGTCCTGCGCATCGACGCCATCCGCCACCGGTGCACATACCAGTGTGGGCTCGGGAATCCAGGGTCTTCAAACTATGTTGGCAGGTGGTGCGGGCACGCACGCAAGCACGCACAAGTACGCACGTGTGCGCGTGCGCACGCACACGCGAATGCACACGTACACACATGCACACAGAGCACACTCACACAATGCAGGTGCAGATGGACGTCACCATACAGGAGAGCGGCGCCGTGCTGAGCAGCTCGGCCAGTATCTGGAGGTCGATCTGATCGAATTTCTGACTCGCGCCATCGTTGAAACATCCGCTTTCCCAAACTGGCGTCACCATAATATTATTTCAGCCGAATGCAATTGTCCCACAATGTGACGTGGCCAGCGAAGCCACTTTCATGACTGGAGGATTCACGCTAGCCGGTAATTATACGGTAACCAACGACAGAGGGTGTGGGGCGGGTTTTGCGTGCTGGTGACTCGATGATCCGACCACTCCAGCGGCAGGATCGACGCCGGATGACTGGCAGCCGAGGCGGTCGCACGCCAGCGCATAGCGCGGGCGTGGCCTGGACGAATACCACCACAGCACCGCGAACATCACCGCGCCCTCCAGGAACGCCTGGTACAGCTGCGACGGGTGCCGGGCGAAGGTCATCGACGCGCTACGTGACTCACGTGATGCAGGTACCAGTCTGCAGAGAGGACGCACCAGTCCCGGGCAAGACAGCCCCAAAAATGGCAAGTGAAGGACAGGCGATAGAAGCCGGTCTCGACCGGACCGAGCACAGCGTGGAGCGGCGTGCGGCGCCCTTCGTGTAGCGCGAAGAGCCACCGGCCCATCGGTTTGCAGAGCAGGAGCAGGATGCCGACGAATGCGGCGATCAAAAGCCATCCCTGAAAGGTCATGGCGCGCCTCCCCTAGAAGCGTTCGGGCCGTGCGAGCACGGCGACGAGATAGAAAAGAAGGCCGAGCGCGGTGAGGCCCGCGAGCCAGAGGTCGCGAGAGTCATGGGCGAGAGGGCCGGTTCGATAAGGATCGGGAGATGGGCGACGGCATTGCGTGCAGCGACCGCGCTATCGACGCAGCCGCCGGCAGACATGCGACAATTTGGTGGCAGATGGTAATCAAATCCGTTGCTGTGGCGCAGTCAAACTGCCTGGCAAAGACATCTAGCCGGCCGCCCTAAATAGGTGGGTCACCCAGGATCCTCGACGCGCTCAATCCCGATATGTCACGGTGACGTGCGTGACGGCACCGGAAACGCTGGCCAGCCACCCCGCCGCGATGACGCACCTGTCGGTCCCCGATGCGCGCAAGGCGGCGCTGGGGATCACCGACAATCTGGTGCGCATCTCGATCGGTATCGAAGACGCCGACGATCTGATCGCCGATTTCGCGCAGGCGCTGGACGCGGTTTAAACGCGTCATTGCGAGCGATGTAACCAGGCCGATACGCAAACGGACTTCAAAAGGAGACCAAAATGCCCAAGCTGAAGACCAAGAGCGGTGTGAAGAAACGCTTCAAATTCACCGCTTCGGGCAAGGTGAAGCACGGCGTTGCCGGCAAGCGCCACCGCCTGATTTCGGCCGCGAAGTATATCGTGTGCCCACGTCACGCCATTCAAGGGTAGTTTAAAGTTCAACGTGTAGTGTTGCCAGCCCCCCTTTCTCCGCCGGAGAAAGGGCGGGGGGATAGAGGCTTTTTTTAAGTACCCTCTGCCCAAAGCCTTCCATAGAAAAATAGATATAGTCATGATCCAAAACTACCTCAAAATCGCCTGGCGAAACCTGATTCGTAACAAGATCACCCCAGATCCCCATGCAGCACCGTGGCGCCCTGCCCGCGCACCTCCCCCTGGGCGTTGTTGACCACGGCGTCAAAGTACTGGACCACCCCCAGGCAGTCGCACCCCAGCTTCAGGCTGTTGGCCGCGAAGCCCAGGCCGTAGTCGCCGGCGTCGAACGCGCACTTGCGGTTGTAAGGCGACGACGGGTCTGTCAAGGTCTTGTGGGCGGTCGGGTCGGGGTGGGATGATGATAGTTGTGGGTGGGGGCAGTGTTGGTGGGGTGCGTCAAATATGCTATTCAGGGCGGATGTGAGGCACCATGGCGTCACTACTGGGCTGTCAGTAAGCATCGGGGCAAGTGGGGCGATGCGGAGGGTGTGGTCTAGGGCGGCGGAGTCATGCATGTTGGTGCTGGTCGGGTAACCGGTTGTTTTGGTGCCGGGGCGTGACGGCTCTGACGGATTTTTTCCTCGCACGACTGACGGAACCATGTTAGCATCCCCCGTAATGAAGCGATGGGAGAATGCGATGCGTGTGGGTAGCGCGTACTTATTGTATTTCATGCTTCTCAGCACAAGGAAGATAAAAGCTATTGCCCAGATAGAGATGGGTATCCAACGATAGTCAAAATGAAATACTTCTGCTGTTAAAAAAGGTACCCATTGCATAGGCAGATAGGTTACCATTTCTCCTGTCCAGAGTCCGCACTCCCATCAGCCCTGCCTGCTTCTCCCGTGACGCGCAAGCCAGCTCGCGCAGCCCCATCCGGACCGACCCGCCCATTTGATGCAAAGCCCGCGCGCACCTGCGTAGGGCACGGCCATCTCCACGATCGAGGCGCGGAATACGTCGTGGCGCTGAGTTCCAGCATCTTGGGGATCTGTGATCATCTTCACCTGATCGGGGCCGAGCCGATAGAGTTACGTCAGGATCATCGAAGGGTTCAGCCGTACCGATTTACCGCCCGAACCGGTGGTCGCCGCGATTAGGTCTGGTGCGGCATGGGCTTGCAGGTGAGGGGAGGGAGGCCTGGTGTTGTGGGTGGGGTAGGGGGCGAGGGCAAGAGGAAGGGGGCGAGGACGGGAGTGGTGGTGAGAGGCAGAGCGTCTGCTTCGCGCGACACAGCGAGCAGGGCTGACCGGCGAGGAGCTGCGCGGCGGGCCCCCGTCGAGAGGCGCAAGCGATGCAGCGCCTGCCACCATCCTGGCCCAAGCGGCTCCATCGCAGCCTCGATCTCAGTCCAGGCCTCAACCCAGATCTCAGATCAGATCTCAGATCAGATATCTCAGATTGCACCCAGACAGCCTCAAGCCACGGCTCACGTCATATAGGACGAGGCCCTCCCTGCCGTTGAATCCTAGCCGCAGGTCCCATTGCTGCCACTCCACCCTCCAGCCATCCACCTTGAAGCTTGGGCCCTGCCGTTGTCGGTCGGTTGGCGATGCGGCGGTTGGGATGCGGCGGGTGCGCTGGACAGGGGTGCCGGCGTCGCATGAACCCACAAAAAAATCGCCTTGCCAGGCAGGACAAATCCTCGAAGCCCCGCCACGGGTGAGTGGAACGATCGCTTGCCGACCGGCTGGGCAAAAGCGACGCGGCGAGCTGCTGCGGGGAGGGTCTGAGTGCAGCCGCTCTGTGACGGCTTGGTGACCCACCTCTGGTTACCCTACAGCGGTTTGGCGGCCTCCTGATGGGCTGATGGACAAATCCCTGGGAGTGGAACAACGCAGTGCGGCACAGAAACGTCATTGCGGCTGTAGAGATACGCGGGCTTGGCTTGCGGTCGCTGATAACTGCGCAGCATGAGGGAGCCCTGTGAATGCGACCAGGTTACTGCCGGGCAGGGAGCGGCGATCCCGCTGTCGACCTAGGCAGCACTCGCGCGTAGAAAATGCAGCCGGGACGAGTGTACCAGATGGGACAGTCTGTGGTGATGCACATGCCAACGCTGCGGGCTGGAAGCGGCAGAAGCTCCCTGCTGCCCCCCTTGGCGCAGCCCGCGTCCACCACCTTGTCGGCCGACAGGAACAGGTCGGCGGGCGCGCCCGCGATCGCCTGCCGCGCGAGCGCCGACGAGGCAGGCACGCAAGGAAACAACCTCAGCGCCCCTCACCGGTGGTAGTTGCCGCCTGCTGTGGCAATAGTAATGGTGAGCTTGCCTTTTTCGCAGGCAATATCCACCACCTGGATTTTTGAGTAGGCGACCATCGGAAGTCAAACGTTTCACATGCGGTGTAGCAGGGGAATAGCCACGTCGTTGGCCGGGGCGGGGGTCGATGAGGGGAGCGAGTGGGCGGTGCTGTCGGGGGCGCTCGTGCGAATAAGCAGAATTAAATCGAGTCGGCGAGGTCGGGTTCTGAGGCTCTGCTGTTAAAATTTTTGCTCCGGGGGCAATCCAGCCCGTTGGGTTCTACGTATTAAAGAGCCGTTATCGTTTACTTTCACCATAATTCGAAGTGCACCACATTGTCACCTTCATCATTTTTACCGGCCGAGCGCCCACCTGCCCCGTATTGACGGTACACCACTGGCACCACGTCCTGGGTGCGCGCGTACTCATTGCATCGGGGCCGACTTAGGTAGGTGAGGACCTGCGATCAAGGGATAGGGGCGGTTTCCGCGAATACGGTCATTTCTACCACGTCGTTTCAGGCGGTTTTGGCGCAAAAACCGGCTTTATTCAATGAATCAGTCCTGGTGACGTGCGCCCGAAGCAGGTACTCCGCTGGAAAAAGCGCTGATGAATTTTGTGTGATCGTGATTGCAATTGAGTAGCTGTGTTCGATACGCATTTGCGCCTGCTGTGGCATCTAGCCTTCAGGCCAACCGGCACTGTGAGCGACCGGTCTGGTGAGAGGCGCCGCTGGCCTCGGTAGGGGATGGCGCCGGTTTCCCCGACGACAGGGTACCACCCGCCCTCCCCGGCCATGACCTCGTGATCGTGCGACCTCCTTCCACTTCCGAGCTGGTGGCCCAGGGGTCCTGGCTACCTGGGGCCGCGACTAATAGTGAATTGCGTACGCTTCGCTCGGAGAAGCCGAGATCGTCTTCACCAACCCCCAGCTCGCATGGGTCGAGCATCAGGGCAATCTGGTTGCAAACGACCGGCAGAACACGGCCGTCAGGGCATTCGCCGCTCCACAACCTCCTGTCGCAGTTATGCACCCAATCTGCAGTTCAGTATGGAAGTAGGTACCTACGCTGCCGCATCAGTCTCCAGTTCAAAATAATTCAATCGCCGTTCATATTATGATCGAAATCGACTACACCCAATTCTTCCAAGATCGGTCGGCTGAAAGCTATCGGTAGCAACGCCAGCAATCTTCGTGCTTGCCCCTCATCAAATCCGCTCCGCCTCAAGGCAGCTACCTGTCCGTCTTCACCGGCATCCCATGTCGCAGCAATGACCTCGGCTGCGAGCACAATTCGCGCTTCGGGCATAGGTTTCGTTTTTCGCCAAGATAGTTTAGGAAAGCTGGCCGTTTGTGGCAGCTGGAGAGCGGCGATCGGCTGGTGAGGCTTGGGGGTGGTGTGAGGATGGTCGAGGAGTGGATCAGGGGAAACGAGTCAGCCGCTCGGCCGAGGCCCCGCCCGCCGTCGATCCGTAACACATGTCATGATCGTGGCTCCGCGCCCGCGTGCCGACGCATCCGCCGGTTGCGCATGTGCAAAACGCTCAGGGGCAGCTGCTGGGCCGCCATGGTCATCCAGTGTCTGCAAGGGTTACTATCAGCCGGCCTCCCCTTCAGGCTGCCGCTTGCACACAGCCAAGGCCTCCACTCCCATGCATGCAGCCCACTCTCATGCATGCGGCCTGCGCTCACGGCATCCCATGAGACGACCGCCGCCGGGGCCGCGCCGGCAGCATGGAAGTGTGCGGGGCATGGTGCCCCAATCACGCGCGCAATATCGGCGGCGTCTGAAGCTATGTCAGAACGCGCGCCGCGGCGGCCGCGGGCCGCGGCCGTTGGTGAAACGCAGCAGGTCGGCTTTGGGGGCTCCTGCAGGGTGATTGTGTTGAACCGCAGCGGCGGGAGGCGCGGCGCGGCGGCGGCCGCGTGCGCTCGGCAGGCGGCTGCGGCGGCGGCGACCTCCGGGGACGACAATGGATCCAGCGGGTGCGGCGGCGCGGCTGCCGTCCGCCCGGCGCATTGTTGGAGGGACGCGACGTCCATGGCAGCTGCAGCAGCGGCTAGATGCTGGCGAGGGCTTTGTTCGCGTGCAGACGAGCGTCGGGTGGCGTGCAGGGCAGCAGGAAGCGGAGTGTGCCGCCGTGGTTGGCGGCAAGATGCGCGCTGCTATCAGGCAATTCTTCAGTCGTAGCTTGCACCATCCACCCAAGGGCTGTCGTGCGGGAAATAGTCCCGCTGCAGCAAGATCGCGGTGGAGTACACGCACATCGGAACGATGCAAATTGATGGATCGATCAGGAGACTGGACTGCGACCTACGCTCGCCTCCAACATGGTCACCGGCCAGGTGACGCGGGTTCCGCGGCGCCGAATGACTCGTCGTCATGTCACATGATCGGCGGCGTTCGAGCACAAGCCATCTGCGAGCAGCTTGCTCAACGACAGGGTTGTTGCTGCGATAGCGTGCGCTGCAGATGCGTGTTCGCACACTCAGCGTCGAATGCCGCTCGAACGAACCGCTCCTGAGGCCAGGTCGATGACCTCCAGCGTGACCGCGCCGTCGAGTCGGCTATCGCCGTCGTCCTCCAGCTCGACCGAATTGACAATTTTCTTTAAAAATCAAATTACAGCAGCAGCTACCTTCTGAATACGCACAAGATAAGGCACGTTTCTTTCTCAGTTGCCTTGTCCCGTAATATTCACCAGGCCGAACGCTTGGCCCACTCTCTCCTGATATTCCTTGTGCGATTGCCGTAACGCTGGTTATTACCGGGCTTGTATCCTGGGCGCTACACCGCGGCACAAGGTGAACAGAACGCGGCTTGTTTCCCGCTCACGCCCCGGGAGGGGGGGGGGCGCTGGCCAGGGACCGGCAGGCGCGCCGCCGGAGCACGCCCAGCACGATGCAGCGACTGAAGAGCAGTCAACCTCGCACATGACAAGCCGTAGCAGCCTGAAGCTACTGTTCCGATTAGATTCACGTATCTAAGCCAAGACAACGCGTTAAGGTCCGCTAACAGCGGTAATGGTCGAGCTCGACCGGGCACTGTACCCCGGATAAAGGGACGCGAATCCTCGATCAACCCGGTCCGTTTGTTGCGCTGCAGCCTTGCTCTGAAGGACGCTGAACGCTCAGGGGTGCTTCATCGCTGCGGGCAAGGTCACCGACTGTGTCGGCGTGGCGCTGTTCCTGCAGGCATCTCGCCGGCCTGATGCCATGGCACGAATACCATCTATTTGGTTGTGCATGTGCTGCCATGTCATTCATGGCTGCTCATTGCTTGCAGGTGGCCTCCATCAGCAGCATCCCGTCCAATCAGCCCCTGTGGCTGATTCGCTCACGCCTCTGCTCCCTCTCCCTGGCCCTGCAGGCAGTGCAGCAGGGCGCGATGGCGACCGCCGTCGAGCAGGTGGTTGCTAAACTCGAGCAGGAGATCATAGAAGTGGAGCAGAATATTGCTACAAAGAAGGCTGGGGTCAAGGATGTGAAGGACCTTGTGGAGCGAGAGCTCGTGGAGCAGGAGCTGTCAGTACTTGAGCAGCACCTGACAGTCTTATCGCAGGAGAGGCTGCTCGTATTGCAGCAGCAGCAGCAGCAGCAGCAGCAGCAGCAGCAGCAGCAGCAGCAGCAGCATCCAGGTGTGGCTGTTTTGCGCACACATGCAGGGCAGTGACACTAGCACATGACATGCCACTAAGCCTGTCATGGAACTATTCATGCCCACCTGCGAGACGCATTCGCTTTCAACCATGTGAAAAGCCATATCTCTCCAGGTCCAGTTGCACAGGTCAAACCAGGCGTGCAGCGCCTGAACCTGTTCTCCAAAGACCGCTGTAGGTCGTTGCTGGCTGATGAGCCAATGGAACGCTGGCCAGAGATGCCGCTCGTCATCAAACCGAGCTTTTTTGCCTGCCTTGGAGAAAGGTTGGCGCGGCAATGCCGCGCCCGTTCCACACGGGGGCCAGCGGACGCTCTATGAAGCGTTTGCTGCACCCCTGCCGCAAGCCGAACTCTGCCAGCCCACCGGCAGTACACCGAGCAGCTACAAGCAGAGCGACCCAGCTCCAGCAGAAGTGCTGACCTGGGACCACACAGATGCCACGGACCAAGAATCGATGCCGCTGAGCTGCAGCCTGGCCATCTACCAGGACGCAGCCAACCGCAGCCGCCGCTGGGGCTGTCTTGTATGTACTTGTGCCCACTGGCGTTCACAGAGGGCCCCTTGCTTGGCATCACAATATCCACCATGATGCGGGCTGCTCGCTCGGTGATCTGCACAGCAACGTGCCGTCGTGGTCCTGACCATAGCACAACTGGCCCTGCGCGCTTACGCTCTGCTTGACCTTGAACTGACGCCTCAGCTGCCGCTTCGCAACCTCGGGGAACTCCAAACCCATTCGAGCAAACAACCATCCGCGCTCTCCAGCTATGCGACGCGGCCGCTGAACGGGTGGCGCGGGAGGTGCAAGGCAGCAGCAGTCGTGCTGGCGACTGCTGGAGCAAGCACCATCGACAGCGGGCTGTCAGGTTCTTTGCCACCGGCACTGCAGCAACAGAGTTCCACGGGCATTCACCAGGTGCGCACTGCCGTGTGTAGGCCTGCTGCTGCATGGAAATGAGGCTGCAGTTCACTGCACTCCAGCCTCGTCCTGCGCCTGAAGCTTCCTATGCTGAGCAAGCCATGCTTAAGAGCAACACCAAACTTAATTTCCGGTAAACGCTGCGCATAATTTTTCTTTTTGCCGCAGCCTCAAGGCCGACGTTCGCTTCGCCGCGCTGCTCAGACTTTGCCCTGGCGGAGCTCGGCCGGTGCAGCACAGGCGGGGGCAGCGGATCACAGGCGGTGCCGGCTGCAGCAGCACAGGCAGCCCAGGCCGCAGCAGAAAAGCGGCGCCGGCCGCCACAGCGCAGGCGACGCAAGCCAGTGCCAAGCGTGCCCGACAGGAGAGCAAGCATATTTGCAGAACCAGCCTACTGGGCTCAGGCCGATCTGGTGCGGCGCGCGAGAAGGCGGTTGTGTCTGACGGTGCGAAGGGAACGGTCGGGTGCGACTTCGGCAGTTCGCCGATCAGCATGCGGCCCGGCGTGGTCTCCCGAAGGCGACTTGAGAGTACTCATTGCCCTTCTCGTCGGTCTGCGGAACGCGGCTGATCACCTTGGTGTGCAGCGTGACCGCACCGACGTGCAGTGCCTGATGTTCCGCCATGCGGCGTGCAGGATCCCCTCCGGGTTCATTCGCGCTGGTTTGCCACCTGGCTGGTGTGCGACCGGCAGACGGCAAGCACAGGGGCAGCCTGTCGTCAGCCCAGCCACAAGCGGACGACACCCGCCCCAGCGTGCTGGCGGCGCTCGCGGGCTGCAGCTGCAGGCCCTGTACGCGGACCCCGCTGCAGTGTCTGTAGTTGTCCCGCAGCAGCAGCAGCCCGGCCCCAGGGACGGCGGCAGCGGCGCTGACGAGGAGGGCGCGGATGATGAGTCGGAGCGCTCGAAACCAGACGACAGCCAGTCAGGTATGGTTGTGCTTTGTGTGTGCGCATGGGCATGCCGTGACCTGAGCTTGCCAAGGCAGATTTTCCGGGCTAACCTAGGTGCGTTGGACATCCGGCTTTGTTCTTAGGCTGCTTGGCGGCCACTTCAGCACCTGAAATGTGGCGAGCTTATACTCGTTAAAAAATAGCCGGCATTTATTAAGCGCTACAAACTTGTCCAGTTCCAAAACTGCGATCAACCCTACTCACAGTCGTGGCGGCGGCAGCAACCTCAGAAGCCAGCAAGGCCGCCCCAACAGAAAACCCCCAGCACCGGTCCCCAGTTCCCTCGAAGTCATGTGCCTGGATCAGCGCCGGTGACGTCGTGCCGGGGTTGATACCGCGGCACCCCTGACGTCATCAAGCTGCTGGTGCCGGACAGAGATGGGCTGGAGGCGTTTGCCGCGAGGCGTGGAGCTACTCTTTGCTGCAAGAGGAGCAGGGGGAGGTGGTGCCCCAGCTGCCTGGCACCGCCTGTCCCGATGGCGGCGAGCACTACCTGGCGGTGCGCCGCATCGAGGGCAGCCCGCTGTCGGACCTGCCCACCATCCCGCCAGAAGTGCAGCCGCCGCGGTGAGCGCCCTGAGCGCGTCCACCGCGCCGGCGGCCCCGGCTTCCTGCACGGCGATGTCCGGCTGCACACGTATGCTCGAGGTGGCAGCAGCAAGCGGCGGCCGTACATGAGGAGCTGTGTCATCGCCTTTGAGCGGGCCGCGGGACGGCAGCAGAGCGGATCAGAGCAGGAAATTGCGACTTCAGGTGCTGCTGGCGAGCCGATCTGCTCCTCCCCGCCTGACAATCCCGAAGCGAAGATGCAGGGGCTGCGGGCTGCCCGTGGCAGCGATAGAGGAGTCAGCGGCGCACCGGGTGGCGAACAAATTGCCGGTTCCCTGGGTGAGGTAAAGCGCACTTACAGGCTTGCATTGAGTTGTACCGGCGAGTACGCCGAAGCAGTGGCCGGACCCAATCCTACCACAGCTGCCGTGTTTGCCGCTATGGTGACGACCATGAACCGCGTAATGGTATTTACGAACGGGCTGAGCTTGCATCCCCCAATAATTTTTTTTACTATTAAGTAACAGGATAAATAGTTGTCACTTTGTTCTGACTTTGAATTTTTTTTAATATTTCATCTATTTGCTGACAATTTGTAACACATCATGTGTCGCGATGCAGCTCCAACAGTGCTCACCCCTGAGGATTGCCATAATCGAGCGACGGCTGTTCGGCGCGTGCATGGCCTGCCAGCAACAACGACCCTGCGGCCACCCCCAACAAAACCAACGTGCGCATGACAAGCTCCCTGTTCCCTCGGCCTGAACCGATTGGTTAACAGCTCGTTAGCAAAATCAGCGCCTTTTCGCGAATCCGTTAACCCTGGGAATCCCGTCCCGCGGCACAAACCGCAAGGTGCGAGGGGAGCACCGCCGCGACAGCACGCGAGGGCGGCTGGCCGCTGGGTAGGGCACCGTAGCGGGCTCGCCGCCGCGAGGAAACCTGCTCACCAAGAGCAACTGGCGTCAGATGACGACGGCGGCCACCGATGCGCTGACCATCAGCATCGATCCGTTCTGGCCGAGCACTTCATAATCGAGGTGACGCCCACCACCGCATTGCCGCCCAGCTTTGCAGCCTCGGCTTCCATTTCGGCAATCGCTTCCTTGCGGGCGCGGGCGAGGACGTCCTCATTATTTCAGCCAGCCACTTCCCTTTGTGCAGCTCGAATTTCGCTCCAAAGCCATGACGCGAGCAATCCCCGCAGCTTCCGTCGCAATGGCGCAGTGCTTCACGAGGTCAATGATCAAAGTTCTGAATGTGCAGCACCAGGCGATCCACCAGGCGATCTGCAGCGTAGTGTAGAGCCAGTACGAATCTAATGGGACCGCGAACAGCCTAATCAGCAAGGCGTTGAGCAATGGATAAGGTTGTATATGTTCCTTCGACTGCCTCCATGGTGATGAAGATGGAGTCATGTGTTGCAAAGCCAGGCCAAGAATACAGCCGCACGGCAAATCCCGTCAGTGCCAATTACGAGGCATGATCGAACCACATACATATTGTCTGGATGCCTAATCACCATCTCGCACTTCCCTGTCGGATCGCATCCACACGTAGCTGCACTGCTCGTGCAAAGACGTCCGGGCCGATCATGGCCCTCGAGGGCGAGGACAGGCACCCACTTGCCGTTGACCTCTCAGCAGTTGCGACGCGGCCGCCGGTGTCACGATGTCGGGCACGCATGCCACTGAGCTGAGCTCGCATGAAATCAGGGTGCGCAATATCGCCGTGCCATTTGCCGAAGCTGCTGCTATGAAGCCCTGCCACATGTCACCGAACAGCCGTTTACTCACCCGTGATATCTCGGGTGACGCCCTTTATCTCCTACGTTTCGGTACCCTCGATCCTTTGATGCCTTGTCAAACTGTCTGCAGCTGGTGGATGTTTTTTTTGTTACCGCGGTACGTGCCAGCCAGAGTCACACGGCGTGCCCAGCAGCGTCGACGATGCCCCGCAGCAGGTGCAGCAGTTGTACCAGGGTGCGCTGCCATGCAGGACACGTGACAAGTTGGGCGGCTGCCGCTGCACAGAGGCCAAGCTGACCTGCCTCCGAAGGCGGTCGAGCCACTCAAGCCTGCCGCACTGCACACACAAGTGCTTCGCAGTCACAGGCGCCTGCAATTCCGGAGTTGGCCCGCCAAAACAGGGGTCTCCTTCACACGTTGAAGGTGCCGCTGTTCCTGAATCGCTGTTTAACTTCCGGCCATACAGGGGCGGGCGTATGCTGCCAGAATGCCCTCTGCCGGGGGGCTCCTTCACATCGATACAAAAGAAGAGTACGCGACATGCGCATCTATCTGGCCGCCGTCGTCCTGACTGGCACGTTGTTGCGGGCGCGTGATGCGGGCCGGGAACCGTGCGGTGGCTGATGCTGCGCGGCGAGCGCGCTGTGGCACTGGCTCGCCGCCTTGGATGGGTTGCGGGCCTCGCACATGTCAGGGCACCCCCAGTCATTGATCAATAGCACTTACAGGCCATATTATCTGCGCTGTAGACATATTGTCCAATTTGTATTATTTCTTGCAATAATTGACTTAGACGTGGGACTATTTAAATATTTATTCGTAAAAACATTAGTTTTTACATTTCCTAATACTATACTTTCACGACCGTACGATCTCTGTCACTCCAGCCGTCCCCAAACGTTCGACCCAAGGACAGTGGTCGATGCTCCGATCCTGAAATGCAATTTCATAGACACGGCCACCTTCGTCCAGTCGAACTATGTAGTGCCAGCGGCGCCGCATAGCAGGCTACATGTGCGGTGCGCCTGCCGCAGAGTTGCTTCGTGACAGCACTCCAGCGAAGACGGCCATCAGCTTGCGTCAGCCAGCAGCACAGCAGCATCAGGGGGCGGCGACAGCGGCGCGCAGCGACCAGGCGGGGTCGCAAGCCCGCAGCAGTGATCGCCGCGAGGTCCGAAGCCAGCGGACGGCTGTCGCGCGACAGGTTGACCGAGCTCGCCTTGAAGCCCGTCGCATAGGTCGCATAGATATTGACCGTGTCGGTGAGCTCATAGGCAGCGCGCACGCTGTACGAGAAGTCGCCATCATTCGTCTTGCCGCGTGATCGGCGTTGAAGCCTTGGCGAAACCACCAGGCGAGGCATATCGACACCGCGCGATGTGCCGCACCAACGTCCCCGGCATCTGCGTCACCCAAACTCAACCCCAAGCCTCACAATCGCACACCGTCACAAACGCTGCACGCAACTGGCCAGGTGCGGGCGCTGGAGTACTTCTCAGACCGGAGGTCCCCGTATCGCCGCCGCGTGGCTGCACCCCGACGAATGTGGGCACCTCGCCCGTGCCCCCTCGCCACCGAGCGGCTGGTGACCGTGCACAGCAAATCAGCGGCCGCCGCCCGCCGCCCACCGCTCGCCGCCCTGAAGCGCCGCGCCGCGCAGCGCCTCGTCCCGCGCCGCGGCGGCACCCAGCCGGAAGAAGCGCCCGCGCGCCGCCGCGGACGCGGCCGCCTGCTGTGGTGGCCTGCCCGACATTGTAACGCGCGCTCCCGCCCGTGCACCACCCCTGGCGCGCGCAGCCGGCAAGTATGGCGCGACGCTGTGGCAGGCGGACCGGGCAGCCATCAGCGCGGGAGCTGGCTGGCATGGAGCGCACAGGCGTTGTGCGGACGTGCGCGGGTTCCGGTCTCATAACGGCCACCAGCGCGGGCCGCCGGAAGGGCTGCGCCATGCCTGGGCGGCTGGCGTGGTTGCGAGCCGGGTCGCGGGCGGCCGCCCGCGACGAGGACAGAGGACCCCTGCGCAATGCCAACCTTGCTCAATCGGCCAACTCGGCGTGGCCCCGGCAGCAGCCCCGGTGCCTAGTTGCTGCTCCCACGCACCGGACAGGCGCATGGTACATGTTTAAATACATGGTCGACGTCAAGATGCTACTCCAGGTCCACGACGAACTGGTGTTCGAAGCGCCTGAAGCTAAAGCCGAAGCCGCTGGTGCGCGTCATCCGAACGTGGCAGATGGGCGCCGCCGACGCGCAGTGCGTCGCCTCGGGTCCGCCGGGCGATGGGCGGCAGCGTGCGGCGGCGCGGTGCACCCCAAGAATCGCGGCGATTGCGGCGGCATGGCGGGCAGAAGCGTGCAGGTGCGCGGCCAGGGCCGCAGCGCTGTGGCGCGGCTCCAGCTCTGCGCTGAAGGCGAGGGGGCAGGCGGCAGTGCGCCATCTTGCCTCGCGAGTTGGCGGTGTTCTTGTGCATATCAGCACTCACTATCAGGGGCTGTGAGGCATTCATGCCTCATATGCACGTGGCATGACCCACCGGGCGCTCACCCTACTGGTCGGCCTGACGTTCTTGCTCCCTTTGGTACTGTACTTTTGGGTGTGGGATTACTATGCGGTCAATGTACCTAAGTGGGATGATCACGCCCTGAAAGCCTTTTGCTCCGAATAGCTGCAAGGTGGGGGAGGTGCCCGGCGCCCACAGGCTGCCGGCCGCGACGTCGACTGGCGCCGCACAACGAGCACCGCCTGGTGCGTGCGGCGACGACTGCAGGCTGCGGATCCGGTGACACACGGTGGGCTGGGTCTCAGGGAGGGCGCGGCGGCCGTAATAGCGACGTTGCGCCGAGCGTGCGGGCATGATCGCCCATTTGAAGCGGCGAAAGGGACCGGTCGACCTTTTTGGGATAGACGCCTTTGCGCGCCGCATAGAGCGGCGCGTTTTCGCCGGTCAGGTCGTCAGGGCTGGCAATCTCTTGATGTTTTATTACCTTGCAGCCGGCAGCAGCCTATGCCCATCATGGCCGAAAACCAAAGCCAACAACCACCACCCTTATCTATTTGCTTTCGCACCGGCCGAAGAGCAATCATATGAAAGCAAGGTCTTTCCATATGCGGGCACGGGGCCGCGTCGATCCCGGGCCGGAGCTCTGCGGCACAGCGTCATCTGGCTGAAGCGGTTTTCCATCAGCTCCTGATAGGGCACGCCAGTCTCGTACACCCGCAGCCATTTCACGCGCCGGCCCTGGGAATAGCTGTCGTCCTCGCGCGGCACATGCAGGTACCCGCTGGTGGACGACGCGCGCGTGGTCACGCGAACTTCGAGTCTGGCCGCCGCCGGCTGCACACGGTTTCCGCTTCATTGATGTCCAGGGGCGGCTGAAGCGGGGGCTCGGAACGGGTCAGACTGGAATGTCCTAGGTTCCGCCTGCCTTGTGGCGCGCCTTCCCCCCCAAAGGCGCCCGACGCGTGTCCGCCGGCTCCTCGAAGCCGCGGCCCGCCGCCCGCCTTTGGACATGACTCCCCACTTTCACGTTGTGCCTGGGCCTTGATGCGGACACCTCCCTCGTCCGCCACAACAGGGGGGCTCGGACGTCACGATGCGCATCGGGCCGGCACGCAAGCGTTTATACGGCCTGGCTTCTTTCGCGGCAGGACCCCTAGGTTCTGGCCAGCAGTCTTTATCCCTGGTATTAGCAGGTTTATCTACGCCACTCGTACTTTCTGTACACACGATTGTATCTTTTGACTTTGCTACCTCTGTAATTCCGGGATGTGAGATCTTGCTGCCTTCGAGCCGCGGTTAGTCGACGTTGGGCACCTGGGTAGAAAGATTGTGGCCCCTAAGATGTTTTGGCTGGGCTCATGGTGCTTTCTCCTGTGCGCGCGATCAGGCGTGATGATTTTTCGTACTAGGTAGTTCAGTCACATGTCGTCAGTAGCACGTGTACTGCACAACAGATGTCACAGGTTTCGGCAACAACACGCGGCACTTACGCACCAATGTATCGTTCCTGGCCAGAGACAGCTTTCTGCGAATCACCTGTTTACTGCATAGCTGCGCCCAGACGCAAGAGAGTACCCGCACTCGCAGGTCCCCAGGCGCCGGTTCAGCGCCTGCGCCGCTCAACGTAGTGATGGCTGGACGCAGCTGGCGCGGCACGCCCAGTCCGTGTTTGCTGGGATCAGACTCCCTTTTTTCGGTGCCCGACACGATGATATCGCGAAAGCGGTCGACAATCGGCCATTGGGACGGAATCCCTCCCAGACCGCCGCCAAAGGTGCTACACGGGTCCAGCTGGGGGGACGGGCTGCATCCCAAGCAAAAATGGGTCATTTCTTTCTTCGGAATCAAGGGTTTGGTTCTCTTGCTGCTGTCCGTATGCCTGAGCCCACCGCTTTGGACCGCGCTGGCTGCTCGGCGCATCGCGATCCGGCGGCTAAGTTCGCGCTGACTGATCCCGTCCTCGCGCCAAAGCTGCCGCAGGAAGGTCCATTGGCCCGACGATATGCCATATTCGCGCGTTTGATGTTCGCGCAGCCGCAAAAGGAACGGAAGATAGGCGCGCGAGATAGCCGATACTGTGCGTCGAGATCACTGCGCATCACAAACACCAGGTTATCCGCTGATCACTCATCATCATTCCGCCCCTCCTTGATCCGAAAGCTTTGCTCATGCGTATCTCCAGCAAAGAAACCGGGACCAGATAGATGTTTCACTCGCCTGACGCGTTCAACCGCTCCGTGCCGCCGCGCCAGCGCATTGCCGTTATCGGCAGTGGCGTTTCCGGGATTTCGGCGCCGGCCTCTGCCCCGTCGGCTGCGGGGCGCCGCCGAGTTTGACGACCGCGCCGCCTCCCGCGCCAGTTCCCGCACTTCACCTCGTTTATGACCGCGCTGATTCCGCGGCGCCCCCATGCGGCCCGCGCGGCCGGCGCGATGCGCGTAGGTCTTCCAGGTCCGAAGGGCGTCGAGTTGGATGACGAGGTGCACCCCGGCAGGTCGAGCCCGAGGGCGCTCACGTCAGACAGCAGCAGCAGCTTCCGCTCGGGTCCCAGCGCGGCGAAGCCCGCGACCGCCTGCTGTCGCGCTGGCCCGTGAGATCTCCGTGCAGCGCCGGAACGCTGCCGCTCATGCCCGATGCGATGGAATTGTTCGGCGCTGTTCGCCATCTGCTTCCGATCATCCTGACCGGGCTGCCACGGGGGAATTGGGCTGCGCCTCAAAAAATACGCTGGGCAGCGAAGCATTTCCCCGGAACGCAGATCCTGACGGTGATGGCGGTCGACAAGCGCAATCATGCACTGGCGGGCGACATCCTTGTTGATGACCAGATGAAACATTGCAATCAGGTCGGTGTCTTGCTTGATCCACGGCCTGTACTAATGTGGGACTTATGACGACAGCTCGGAAGTCCGAAACCCAAGCCGGATTCTCCGCGATCAAAATCTTGCCGACGTTCGCCGTCGAGCTGTATGGCACCATGCCGATGCGCAGCCGGCCGTCGCCCTTTTCGGCCTTGGTCAGCGTGTCGAAGAACACCATCGATGCGTCCTTCAGCCGCGCTTCGACGCCGCTGCCGATGCAGCGCGTGCACGCGCGCGCCGAACCGGTGTCGGGCGTCTGCCTTGGACGAGGTAGTATGGTGCTTGAGGTTCGGCGGAAGTGCCGTCTCCGGCGCCGACGCCGTTTCCGGCGCCGGCGCCGGCTCCGTTGCCGGCGCGGCTTCCGGCGAGGGCGCCGTTTCCGGCGACGGCGGCCCTTGGTCTGCCGCTCCCGGCTCCTGCGCGTCGCGGCCGGCGCCGCCGCAGCCACAGGCCGGGCCTCCTGCGCCGGGACGAGCCCCGGCGCCGGCACGGGCCGGGGGCGCGCACCAACATTATGATTGAGTCGACCATCTGTGCACCCGACCTCCAGGCTACAGCGGTGGTGCCCATCAGCACTAGCTGGTATGGCAGCGGCCGCGGCCGCAGCGCGCGCGAATTCGCCCTTGTCGCGTCGCTGCGGCGCGGCGTCTGCCCATCTTCGCTTCTGCTCCAGCTGCGCCGAGGCTCTATCTCCTGCTGCTGCTGCTCCTGCTGCTGCTGCTGCTGCTGCTGCTGCTCCTGCTGCTGCTGCCGCTGTCCCGCTGGAGCTGCCACGTGCGCAGCAGCTCCGGGCGTCCATCGATTCCACAAGCCTCGACCGCTGGTGCCTGGGCGCCTGCGCCACCGACAGACGCGCCAGCAGTGCCTGGGTATCCTCCATATCCCACAGCGTGTCCGCCCGGCAGACGGAAAGCGGGGAGCGGGCAGGCGATGCGGCGGCGCGCAGGGGAAGCGCAGACATGCGGGCGGGCGGCGCAGCTGAGCGGTGTGCACCGGCCCGAGCGAGTGGATGGCCAATCCATCCACTTAAGCTGTGCAATTGGTGTGACCCGGCTCTTCCAGCCCCGCCCTCTCTCTCTCTCTCTCTCTCTCTCT
>NNCB01000048.1:0-31864 GCA_002317545.1 Scenedesmus quadricauda | reverse complement strand
GCGGGCAGCGGCGCGGCTGAGGGCCTTGTGCCACTGGAGGAGATTGTGACGCTGCTTGTATCGTCAACATGCTGGCGCGCCAGGGGGGAATCTGATTGTCGGGCGCCGCGATGATTTGGGGTAGTAGCGTGTACGAGCTTTCCGAGGAATCCCGATCGCCAGGCGTTGCACCGGCGTGAACGGCACCCAGGCGGCTCCAGTCCAGCGCAGGCCGCAGTTGGCATTCGTCAGGAACCCTGCGCCTCGCCTTCGAGGTACTTGTAGGCCGCCGTTTTTTGTTGGCAGGTACATAACCCAACTATCCCTCTCAAGCGATTTCGCGGCCCCCGGCTGTGGTGCCGGATCGCAGGCGCTAGGCTACTTGGCCTGGTCGGGCAGCAAGGACGCCTCTATGGCAGGTGCCTGCACCGCACCTTCCACCGAACCCGCCCCTCAACGCTCAAGACCTTCGACCCGCTTCCTCCTGGGTCTGCTCCGCAGTCTGAGCATGATGCAGGTGGAGGATTTCAGGCAGACGGCTATGTGGTTGTAGACGGCCTGCTGGGCGCGGACGCGGCAGCGCGGCTCAAGGCAGAGCCCTCCGGCTGGCCGCGCGAGGCAAGGAGCCTGGGGTGATCTGCTGGGGCTTTGGGCTTCAAGGTTGTCGACTGGCTGGCGGCGTATGAAGGTGCGCCGCGAGCACGGTTGAGGATGCCTTGAGCATCATGCACCACGGAATTCGTGGAGCATGCTGGCTGCGACCGATTCTGCTGGGGTGCAAGCCACGCTCTTGCAGGCGTTCACCCCCATCAGCAGCGACGGCGCTGGGGCGTGCGCATTAGCGTCGACGCCGGGCCGCGAGCGGGCGCAGAGGGCGTCGGCGGCAGCGGCGTTGCGCGTAGCCTTGCCGCGTTGCTGCCGTTGCGGCAGCGTCACCGGCGGCAGGCAGTCGCCCCGTTGCCCGCGGCCCGGCAGCGCGCCGCGGCAGCAGCAGCAGCAGCAGCAGCAGGCGCAGGCGGCCCAGCCGCCGCCGCCGCCGCCGTCCGGCCCGCCGCGCGCCAGCGAGCAGCGGCTTGCGCTGCAGCTCGGCTGGCCGCCAGCGGACACGGCGCCCTTTGCGTCGCTGCTGGCCGCACTGCAGGAGGTACAGGACGACCTTCACGAGTTCATGCGGCTCAAGCAGCGCGGCCGCGCGGAGTACGCGCTCGCGCTGCTGCCGGGCGGTGCGGCGCCGCTGGCGCGCCACCGCGACGCGCTGCCTGATGATGGGTGCGGGTACCTCACGTCAGCGCCACAGCTGCAGCTGCTGCAGCCTCAACAGCAGCAGCAGCAGCAGCAGCAGCAGCAGCAGCAGCAGCAGCAGCAGCAGCAGCAGCAGCAGCAAGCAGTCGCCGCCAACGGCGCCAGCTGCGGGGCACTAGCCACGGCGCCCTCGGGTGCAGGGCCACCCTCGCCCGGCGGCGCGGCGACGGCGACAGCGGCAGCGGTGGCAAGCGCGGCGGCGGCGGCGGCCGCAGCGGTGGTCGGCGCAGACCCGGCTCTGCTGCGGCGCGTGAGCATCTTGGTGTTCCTTACCCAATTGGGAGCGCGAGGGCGGCGCTGCCTGCGCCTGTGGATGCCGAGCGCCAGACGATGCTGCAGCTGGGCGCCGGCGGCGGCGCCGCGCCGGCCCCCGGCCGCCGCAGCCCGACGAGCAGCGACGCGGGCACGACGTTTAGCGAGGGCGCGAGCGAGTGCAGCAGCTCGCTGCGGCTGCACCACTTCCTCGGCAGCACAACAAGCAGCGTCGTGGCCGAGGCAGCGAGCGCGGCGCCCGACCATGCTGACGCTGCGAGCCTGGACGGCCGCCTGTCGCTGGC
Organism: Scenedesmus quadricauda; assembly: GCA_002317545.1. Lineage (NCBI taxonomy): Eukaryota > Viridiplantae > Chlorophyta > Chlorophyceae > Sphaeropleales > Scenedesmaceae > Scenedesmus > Scenedesmus quadricauda. Next base: position 30,026 of record NNCB01000048.1, on the reverse strand, counting down.
GGACAGCGACGCGGAGGCCGGCGCGCGCTGCTGCGGCTTCGAGTGGGTGGACACAGAGGACGGCATGGCGCTCGACGTGGCGCCGCTCGCGGGGCGCGCGGTGCTGATGCTGGCGGGCGCGGTCGACCATGCGTTGGTGGCGCCGGCGCCGGGCGGCGGGGACATGGCGTACGTGCGCGCGTGGTGCTCGTGAGCGGTTCGACGTGTGATCGCGGGTGCGCGTGGTGCGCCGTCGAACCTGGATGCGCCGTGGGGTGTGCCAGCATGCCTTGCGCCTCGCCAGGTGGCTGAGGTTGCCCAGCGCTCAGGGTTGTTCATTGATGCGCGGGAAGGAAGCATGTTGATTGCTGTGTCACATCTTGATGGTGGCTGCTGCATCGTGGCTGATGCATTGTTATCTGGATCGGCCTCCAGCCACTGTGCTGAGCTTGCAGCTTAGGTCCTTTAGGGGTATATTGGCGGCTGAGCAGAAAGGGCAGACTAGTGCCAGGGGTTTGGCAAGCAGGGCTGTGGACTCAGGGGTGTGCCACTCAGGAACCAACCGCACAGCATAGCACAGCACACACAGCGTGGGCGGGATGTGCAACCGCTCGAAAGGCTCAGAGAAGGAGCATTCAATCAGGCCTGAAGATCCCAATTGATTTTCATTGGCTACGAGTGCTTGAGCGGCGAAGCCGGCTGATGGGTTCCAGTTACTGGTAAATGGTTGCGCGGCCACGCGCCGGTCAGCAGGTGAGCCTTGCCCGGTACGCCGGTAGCCGTGCCGGCCTATGGAATTACCGGTGGTGTCCAGGAAGATGGCAGCATTTTCGTTCTTCCAGAACAGGTGAATGACCAGTCCCCTGAGCTCTGCCCCGGTATCCGTGTCTTGGAGCAGGTGGCGGTGGCATGGTCACGATCGGTTGTTTGTTGGAGCTCATGTAGTTTTAGCGGTGCGCTGCATCCCACCCTGGGATCGCATTGTGTCGAATTCCACCACAGGTTCAGCGTTCGGCTTTGGGGTGCGAAGCGGACCTTTAAACTCGTCATGCTGAACTTGTTTCAGCATCCATGGCCTGAGCTCGAATTTGGTGCGGCGCCGAAGGAAACGGCAGGCCATGGATCCTGAAACAAGTTCAGGACGACGATGCTATCTGAATGTCGCTCTTCGGTCGCTAGCAGTCACATCAACTACGCACAAACGCGGGCTCGTATCTCATCCGCAGGACGTGTGGCTGCTCACGCTGGCCCACGCCACTGCGACGCTCGCGCTGGTGGCAGGCGCGCGAGCCCCACGGCCAGCCGGCCGCGGCAGCGGCGCGCCCGAGCGCGGGAATTTGCCGCAGGCCGAACTCGGCTGCGCCGCCGCCGGCGCGCTGACGCAGCTGCTGCTGCTGGCCAAGGCGGTCGCCGCGGCCGTGCTCGCGCCCGACGGCGCGTGGCCGCCCGCGCAGCCGCGCGGGGCGGTGGGCCTGGTCTGCTTGTACGCCTCGATCTGCGTCGGCGTGCTCGGCACCGGCGTCTCCAGCCTGCTCGCGAGGCAGCAGCTGTTGCATGGGAGGCCGCGGCGGCGCTCGAAGTCAAGGCCGGCGCCCCTGCTCCGGCGACGACGAGGAGGTCGGGCTGTCGGATCCCCTGCTGCCTGCAGCCAAGCCGGCAACTACGACGACGGCGCGGGTGCGGCAGCGACGGCCGCCGCCGCCGCTGCGCCGCGCGGCGGCAGACGCGGCACAATCGCGCAGTTGCTGCGCATGAGCCTGCCCGACACGCCGGTGCTGCTGGCGGCGTTTGCGGCCGGCGCTGCGGCTGCGCTCATGGCGCGCTGGTGCCGACGACACCGGACTCATCAAGACTTGCTTCCATCGAGCCAACGGCGCGCCGCGGCAGCGCTGTCCTCAGTCGCCATCCTGCAGTCGCTGCTGCGGTCGGACTGCTCCTACTCTGTGCCTGCAGCGGGTGTGTGATTGGCGGGCCGAATCCCTTGAGCTTGCCCAGTGCTGGTGCAAGCGCTTGTTGCCGGAGGGCTCAACGGCCCAGGCCCCCTTGCACTCCGCGTAGGCGCAGTTCAACACCACCATCTAGCTGCTTGCCGTCGCGGCGCTGGGCGGCCTGTTTACCGGCACGCGCGGCGGCTTGTTCAGCGTAGGTCTCTGGCAGGGCGCGTGGGGGCTCATCGGACTGTCTCAGCCTGCAGATGCGACGCGACACGGTCCCGAACCTTGTGTTCAGCCACTGTCACCCCCTGGCGCGGCAGCATGTGCCAGGCACGCAGCAGCCTGTACTGCCCGCTGGGTGCCTGCCTCCAGCCTGACCCCCCTGTTGCCCGGATACGCCGGTTGACCAGCCAGCATCACGGCCGCGTGAGCTGACGGTGCTGCAGGGCGCGTCCATGCCATTGCAGGGCTTCGTCGCTGACACCTTTGCCAGCCTGCTGGCCAAACCCGATTTCATCAACAGCCTGCCCGGCCTCGTCGCGGACGCGGATCGGGCAGGCGTCGTGCGTGAGCGCCTCGAGCAGATGGCCAAGCTGCGCACGCCAGAAAAAGGCTGATCCGTGGTCCCGGCGTCACCCTGCCACGAACGCTTGCGGCGACGGCACGAGCAAGCTGCCTGCGAAACGAAGCGGCGTCCTGGACGGTCGGCTTGTGCACTCCTCGTTGGCGACCAGGCGAAATCACGAGCCGGTTGGCGGCGGACACCACCACAGTCAGCGACCAAGTGTCCGAACATGAACATACTCGATGCGCAGCGCGAACTCTGGTGCGCGCAGCCCGACACTTCGGCAGCTCGCGGACAATTATCACCGAAGTAGCGCGGTCCGCCGCTGCGTTGCTGTCAAGCGTCCCCAGGCCGTGATTTCGTAATTCTGGAACTCAAGGATTTTACGAGCTAAGTTCTGAATGACCGAACTATCTTCGGCAATCAATACGCGTTTCGTATAAGACATAGGCACACACGTGCACGTATGCATGCACACACGCACGAACACACCGCAAACTTACACTCGCACGCACACATACTCAGCACACGCACTTCCCGTACACACGCCCCAGGCGGCAGTCGTCCTGGCGTTCATGTTCAGCGCCAGCTGGCGGCTGACCGTCGAGACCTTTGTGCTGGTGCCCATGGTGCTGCTCATCAGCAAGGTGGGCGCCTGCATGGCCTCTCAAACCCACGGACGGGGTGGGGCTCTGATGGTCGTCCCGAGCGACTACGTCTTCATGGTCTGGATAAGTCCTGCCGGGCCATCAGGGCAGTCGAGTCCGTATCTCAGTCCGGTGATATGTCGCAGCTGATGCGTCTGGCCGGCGGCGCGGTACTCTTCCACCACCACCCGGAACACATACAGGCCGGGTTGGGTAGGCGCATCTGGATCCTCCTCGCTGTGCTACTGCGCAAGAGCTTCCCATTTTCATCACCTCTCCGCCGGCGCTTTTACCCCCCCCCCACACACACACACAAATACGCAAGCGAACCAGTTTTGGCTTCTGTCACGCACCCAACTCCCTCAAACCTCAACCCACCCTTGCATTTCGCAGCCGCTCGTCGCACGCCCCACACCTACCCACCCACCCTGACCCCCCAGGTCTACGGCGCCTACTACCGCCGCCTCGCCAAGAAGGTCCAGTCAGCGCTGGCCGACGCCAACGCCGTCGCAGAGGAGACTCTCTCCGCGATGCCCACAGTCCGGGCACACGCGGCGCAGGACGGCGCGCGCACGGCGTCGCGGCCAAGCTTGAGGTGCCCTCGGGCTGCAGAAGCGCGAGGCGGCGGCGAACTCTGCTTCGCGGCGACGACCACGTTCCTGCCGAGCTCGTGGCGGCGGCGGTGCTTTACTGACGATTGCCGCGATGTTCATCGGGAAATCGTTCGCGGGGGTGATGGATCGCTTTCAGTTCTGCGCTGCGGCCAAAGCGGCCTTCGCTTTCGGGATGCTGCGTTTCATGATGGAAGGCATGTGGTACTGGGCCGACATTCTGACGATGCTTGTTGCGGTCTCGGTGATCGAATTCGTGGCGCGCCTCATGGGGCGGGGGGCGCCCTGCTTCAGAATGCTGCAGTGGCCTTGCGAGGTGCGCCCGCGTGCCGATGTCGGCTGAGCTGATTCCGCCGCCCGCCTGCCCTGCGCGCGTGTGTGCAGATGTCGCCCGGCGCCCTGGTGTCGTACATCCAGCGTGAGCTTCTGTAGGCCGGCGCAAGTCCTGTTTTACGCATACCCGGTGCTTCCTCGGCTGTGCGCGCCGGCCTGCCACAAGCATTTTTTGATCCTTTATAGGGGCCATGATCGGCATCGCCGCCCGCCGCGAGGTGGCGTAGCCAATAATGGTGAAAATGGATGCCCGACATCTCGACGCCGAGATAACCGAAGGGATGGAAATAGCGGTGCCCCACCCCGCCCCAGCCATCGAACTGGATGCCCAGCTTGATCGTACCGTGCGTCGCGCGCAGGAATTCCGCCTGCGTCGAGACCGAGACTCAGCGGTGCCTTCAGTATGATGGCGGACAATCTTCATCCGACCTCGACGGCCGCGGTCTGAGCGCCGCCGACAAGGTCGAATTCTATGGCTTCGAATTCGAAGCGACAGCACGCCCGACCGATCGCCTCACCGCCAAGCTCGGGGCTGGCTGGCAGAAGGGCAAATACAAGCGCTTCGTCGAACCCGCGCACCGGCGCGGGCTCCTGCGCCGCTCGCGCATCCTGTTGCCCATGGCCTCGCGCGATGGCCATGCCGAGTTGTGGCGCCTGGCCAGCAACTCCCAAGCGAAATTCTGTATTCCCATCTACCACCTCGGCCGTGCCCGGCCGTCAGGCTGATCGAACGATGCGGGCGGCCCGTTGCTGCCACCGGCCGGCGACCGCGCCGCCGAATCTGCGACGGGCGGATAAGTTCAGAGACGTGAGCTAGGAGTCCGTGGTGATGCAGTCCGCGGGCTCTAGCCGAGCGCATGAGGGGCACGCTCAGTCGTGGGCACTTCTGTGGCAGGCGTAAGGCCGCAGGCTGGTCTGCTGCCGTGCAGCTGCAGTGTCCGCACAACACCTGACTCAGCCCTCTACACACACACACACGCACATGCACGCACGCGCACATGCACACATTCGCCTCAACTTGCACCATGTTCTTCCCCTGCCACTCACATTTGTATTCCAGCATGGAGATGAAGGTACCCCAACTCACGTCCGCAATCGCGCGGCTCAGGCGGCTGTTCTTCATCATACCCGGAGCAGGTCCCGCCACCTCGTTCTCAACGGCCAAGACGGGTCAACCCTGGTGCGCGCCCGCCCGCTCACAACAGGCCGCCCCTTCCCCCACACCCCGAACATGCCCATGATGCGGGGTGCCTCATCGCGCGGCGTCCGTCGCGCGACGTCCACTCTGGGCATTCGAACCGGATGCGGCCGCGGTACATGGTGAACAGCCAGTTGAAGAGCTTCGCCCCTGTCGGGATCGAAATCACCATCGTCGTAATGCCGAAGAAGCTGTTGACGCTCGCCCCCGACCCCATGGTGAAGAAGTGGTGCAGCCAGACGAGATACGACAGGATCGTGATACAGATCGTCGCATAGACCATAGACGTATAGCCGAAGAGCCTTTTGCCCGAGAAGGTCGAGGTGCTGCTTACGGCCGGGGCTTGGCGACTACGACCAGAACGTGGGTGCCGCTTATGTTTCCTATACGCTCAATACCAAAAACAAGTACTCCTTCAAACTAGGTACCCGCTACGAGTATACCGACATCAGCGGGGAGTGCAGGGCCAAGACCTGGGCAGGAGATCGAGACGCTGAAACTCTATCTCGACATCGAGAAAATGCGCTTCGACGGGACGGCTCCGGCCGCATTTTGTGATCGACCCCGCGGTTTCGCGGGCGCGTTTACCGTCGCTTTTGCTCCAGCCCTTGATCGAAAATGCGATCAAATATGCGGTCACACCGCAGGAGGATGGCGCCGATATCACCATTTCCGCACAGTTGGCCGGTCAAAATGTCCGGATCACCGTGTCTGACACCGGCGCGGGCGCGGGATTGCCACGGACCCCACCACTGGCTTTGCAACGGAATCGACCGGTGTGGGTTTAGCCAATATCAGGGACCGGCTGGCGCAGGCTTTGGTCGTGGTGTACCGTTCAACGCCAGCTGCATGCTTCGCCGCCGCCTGCTGAGCTCACCATCAAGATTTGCCGTTTGGTCCGATCGAAACGCCACCCCACCAAATCGGGCCCCAAACGCATCACTGCATTTCGCACGGGCCGCGCCACGACCGAGGAGGACGCACGAAGACCATCCACCACCTGCGCGAGCGCTCAACCGATCGTCACCCCCATCCTGGCAGGACGAAATTGTTGCGGCTGCGCGCCGTCCACCGCCGGTTTTGTCGCCTCGTTGCCTGACGGCTTCGACACAGAGTGCGGGGAGCAGGGCCTCGCGCTCAGCGGCGGCCAGACGAGCGCATTGCCATCGCGCGCGCGCTGGTTCGCAAGCCGCAGGTGCGGGGTCGCATGTGGGGATGAGAGGCAGTGTCCCGGGGCGCGGCGGCAGCGACAGTGATGCGCGCCAAGGGACCGGCCAGGCCTGGCGTCCGGCGGGCCACCATACGTGCACAAGGGGCTGCTGGTTGGACTAGCCCCTGTGAGGCGTGGAGAATGTGATGCCAGCGATGCCCACTCCCCTCGCCCCCCTGACCCTGCCGTTCCGCCACGTGCTGCTGCTGGACGAGGCCACCAGCGCGCTCGATGCAGACAGGTGCGGCGCAGGTCTGGTGTCGAGAGAGCAGCGATGAGACTGCTGTCGCGCCCAGCCAGCGCCCCGGTGCAATGGGCACCTGGGCTGGTCACAGCTGTCACGGCGTAGCTGGTGCATGCATGCCTCAGTGTGCATGCACGCAAGGCCCAGGCCAACCCACCCGGGTCTGTTTCCCCAGGTTGCGCAGCTCTCGCGCAGGCCTTCATCACCCCGAACCGCCTCATCACCCCGACCCCCATCCGCCGCCTTCCACCCGGGCGCGATGATGCGCAGCTACGAGAACCAGTAGCTGGCCGCACGTGCCCGGCGTGACGCATCGCCTCTCCACCACCGCGGCGCTACGCAGCATTGTCATCCAGAACGGCAGCAGTCGCCGAGGCCGGCACCCACTACATCTCATTGCCGCGCAGGGGGCCTACAGCAAGCTTGTGGCGCGGCAGAGCACGGCGGCCCAGCTCGGGGACCTGCTCGGCGCGACGCGGCAAGGGAGCAGCAGCAGCGGCAGCGCGCTGGTCGGCGCAGACGCAGGCGAGGACGGCGGCGGCGGCGACAACGGGACGGCGGCCTCGGGAGTGGTCCCCGCCGGCGGCGGCGGTTGCTTCGGGGAGGTGCGCGGTCTCAGGCAGCAGCTCACCAGTGGCAGTGATAGGCCAGCATAGAAGCGTGCGGCAACCGCGATCTTGACGGTTCAGGTTGCAGCGGCGTCCCCATTTGGACGCTTGTCTCCTTAGGATGATGAAAGTTACTTTAGTCAATCAGTTGTCAAGGTACATGTATTACTATGTTATGCTTTCACGCTATTCATCTCCGGATCAAATTTTGCACTGGATTTACGGTATAAGGTAGAGTTCCCACTGGTGAGTATCATATTGTCAGTGATGCTAGCGGGTTGCGAAATGCTTCTGCCGTATTTCAGCATCGATTCGCGGTACGGGATGCGCGGAAACGAACCCGCCGGGGTCACCGACTTGCCGTTCGCGAATTCCTCGAACACGCCCGCGAGTACGGGTTCGATCGCGTTGAAAACGTCGTCCTGCGTGACGAAGCTCATTTCGAAATCAAGCTGGTAAAATTCGCCGGGCGGCATCGGCGCGCGCATCTCGCCTGCGGCCTGCCAGCGGCTCTCGCGGTTGTCACGGGTGGCCTTCTCACCCTCCGGCAGGCCCAAGAGCCGTGGCAGCATCTCAACACACCATGCCGCTTTGCCACAGCTCGTGCTTGGTGAGGCCCGTTGTCAGCATGCGCAAGCGGCAGGTCATTGAGCATCATTCGGCGCGTCGCAGCAAAAGCTGAATCGTCGACAGCAGCACGTTCTGAGAATACTAGCTAAATCTCTGAAGCATTATCTACATCAATGGGCAGCTGCTTACCTCGTCTCTCTCAACATGCCGCGGACGTTGTGTACAGACCGGCCGCGCCGAGACGCCTACGGGTGGTATTGGCGCGACGATCAACATCAGGACCGCGCGCCCGCTGGACAACCCCGGTCCTCGGAAACGTCGGCATCAAGACCGTGCACGACACATCGGCCGACAACCTGCCCAACGCCTATGGGTGTGGCAGCTGCAGGAACCAGCAAGCAATTGGAACACAAGGACGCGTCGCTCTCGCCCGGAGTGCCAGGCCAGCTGAGCGCTCGCCACCATCGTTGTGCTCAACTGCACAAAACCTTTCTACAGAAGACATTCAAAAGCTGAACTGGCTGTTTGGCAAAGCTCAAAAACTCGATGATACCACGCTCAACCACTATTATGTGGGCCCCCGTGCGGCGATGATCACCCCCTGGAGTACCAACGCGGTACGGAGATCACCAGAACACGGGGATCAAGCCAGCGCGCACCAAGACACGTTTGTGCGCATTTCACCCGCCTGGCAGTAGGGTGGCGCCTGGCGCGCCTCGGTGCTCTGTCATGCTGCTCACGCCGCCACGGCCGCCGCCGCACGCCTTCCGCAGGTGGCAAGGGCGCCAAGGTCGTGCAGTGGGGCGGTGGCGCCCGACAGCTGACTACTACACCAAAAACACGCTGCAGGTAAACCAGGGGTTGGGGCCGGCTCGGGGCGTTCCGTAGGCTGATGAAGCGATCTGGTAATGGGTCGGTGGAGGTATCGGAAGTGCGCAGCTGCGACCGATGAGTCGCCGCACTTGTGGTGTCCAGGTCCCTCGTGCCCGAAGACGCCAACCGGTCGCTGATGGGCGGCGGACATGCAGGCGGCCGTGCCGACGCTGGCGCGCAGAAGCCGCTGTGGGACATGTCGTTCGAAGCGGACGGCTCGGTGAGTGGTGGGGAGCTTGGGTGGGGGATGAAAGGGAAGGGGGCTGAGGGTTTGGAAAGGCAGGGGTTCTGGGAAGTCCTTGTGGGTGCAACACAGTCTCGGTGAGAAGCAAAACGCATGCCTTGGTTGGATGGGTGCTGCCAGCAGAACCAGGAACGTGCAGAGCGCGACACCTTGCCCATAGGTCTGCTGACACCCCTGCACGACCCTGATGCGGGCCCGGCAGACGCAGCGCCGCCACCCAACGCTCTCGCAGCGATCGCCACTGACCACACTCGCGCCGCTCCGGCCGCAGGTGGATGCGATCGTGTCTCTGCAGACGCTGGCGCACCTGCCCGACGACCGCCGCGCGGCGGCCCTGTCTGAGGCCGCCCGCGAACTGCGCCCCGGCGGCGTCCGATCTTCATCGAGCGCGTCGCGGCCTCGACCGCGCGCTTGCGTCGGCGATCTGCTCATCACGCTCGGCCGCAGCCCGGTTTCGCGCCGCTGATCGCCGACGCCCTGACCCAGAATTTCACCCGCGACCTCAGCGAACTGCAGGGCAAGATCAAGCGCGCGGTCGACAAGCGACGCGAAGGCGCCTTTGTCATCCGCGTGCCCGGGTCGATGGCTTCGAGATTGAGTCTGGCGGCGGGGGCGGCGCGAAGGAGGAACGGAAGGGTGACGGCGCAAGCCGTCGAATCGCAAACGGCGGAATTTATTTCCGCGCGCGGGCCGGACTTGAAACGGACAGTCGAAGGATCATGATTGGCACTGGCAGCAGCGGATATAGCAGACCAGCGTCCGGCAGGAACGCCACTTTGCTGTGGGCGCGGTGGGTCACAAGAGCTGGCTTGAGGCACCAGGCCAGTACAACTCGTTGCATTGCCGGGCAGAGGGCGCAACGGGGGAGAACTAAGTTGGAGAAGGCCTCTGAGATACGCTACATCATCACTCGGCTGTAAGGCATCCACTTCCTGTGACTTTGCGTCACATGGAAAACAGGGAAGCTGCCTACTCCGGCTCAAAAGCACCGCAAGGTCTGTCGCGGAGGGCTGGCCTCATGTGCTCAGACAGCAGGTTGCGCAGCATGCTCTAGGCCACGTATTCGGCCCCTGCCAACGCATACGCCCTAGCAGGGCGGCAAGCCCATACACGCAGCATGAGTTCTCCGGTCTCAGCTTTGCTGCACGCCGCGGGCCTGGGGAGGCTATCGGCATGCGGCTTCGCACCCCAAGCTTGACGAGCTGCTCGGGCAAATCGTCCTTGGCGTTGCAACCGATCACGGAGAATGGAACACCCGCTGAAGATCGCTGCAACGTCGAGCGTTGGCGCGGACCGCGCCAGTTCCTCAGCGTGATGGAAAAGCCCGACGTCGACCATACGAGGAGGCTGTCGCCCGCGATCTCGACGAGCAGAGTGACCAGCGAGCCGAGCAGCGGGCAGCTGGAAGGCAATTCATGGCAGCAAGGACTGGCCAGCCAGGAAGACCTGCTCGACCTGGATGAGCACGATGGCGACTTGCTTGACGTGAGCACTGGCATGGCAGCGGGATGCGCGTGCTCTGTTGATACGCCCACGCGGCGATCTTGGCGCCATTTCCTCTGCGGGTGCACAGCTGTGCTTGCAAACGATGCCCCACACCTCCGCTCCGCGCAAAAACTGCTATTTCCTGTGCACTTTGACAGGGTCCGGGGGCGGGGTTCACGCTGTCGCCAATCGAGGCAGCTATGCCCGCGCCAGCTGTGGGAGTGGGCCGGGGCGAGCGGGCGCCTGGTGTGCGGCAGGCGCCGGCAGCTGCAGCGATGGCGGCAGCGGCGGCGGCAACAGCAGCGGCGGAGCCCCCTGGACCTATCAATGTGGCGGAGGACCCACCCAAGATTAAGGTCGTTGTACGCAAGCGACCAATCAGCCGTCAGGTTGGCCGAGGTGGCGCAGGCCGTTGAATGGGGTCGTGACACCAGGGCGGATACGCAGGCAGAAGTCCGCGGCGACCTGGACCTCCACGACCTGGCAGGGCGCGAAATACGGTCGCGGTGAGTCGCGCCTGTTGGAGCCGGGCATGGCCTACACCATCGAGCCGGGCCTCTACATCCGTGCCGACGATACCAGCGTGCCGGCGAAGTGGCGCGGCATCGGCATCCGCATCGAGGACGATGTGGTGATCACCAAGGATGGCCACGAGGTGCTGACGAGCCGGGTCTTGCACGCACGGCGGACGGAGAGGAACCTGGTGGGGCGATAGCCACGGGGTAGCGCGACACGCGATGCACGCCAACGTTGTACCTGGTGTGTCAGCAGGCAAGGGTAGTGAAGGGCGCGTGAGCGCGGGTGCTTCGAGCATGTCGAAGAGCCTGTCGAAGCCGATCGTCGAACGGCGGAACGGAGTGAGATCGATCTGACGCATGGCATAATCCTCCAATGAGCAATTTCAACGTCTTGCGGCATCCAGTTGGACTGCGATGCCAGGTCTGCCCGGCCCCGAAGGCACCGTGCAGCCGGCTGATTTGGGAAGCTGCCATAATACAATGCAGCTCCGCTGTGTGCGAGAAGGCTATAGAGCCAGACTTGCATCCAGGTGCAAGGCAGACCCAGGCTGCAGCAGCTTCAAAGAAGTGGTTTGTTCATGTTTGCTGGATGTTTATGGTTGATAAAAAAACCTTGCGACCCGTCCCGATGTGTACCGGCACAGCGTTAACGCGGTGGGCGATTTCTTGTGGATAATGGGTCAAAATGGCGGAGTTCCGACGTTTTTGCCGCAATCAATTCACCGGATAATTGTCGATCAGCCGCGTTTTACCCATCCGCGCGGCGGCGGACAGGCGCGCCGGGTTCCGAAAAACGGTCAATCTTTCAAGGCTGTCGGCATCGGCGACGGTTTGCGGAGCGTGTGCTCCAGCATTCTGCGAGAAATAGCCGACGGCACCCGGGTGTCCTCACCCCACAGCAGCGCTGACGGGCACGCCGCCATGAGCAAGCACGGCATGCGCCGCCTTTGCCTTCGCAACGGCAGGTGCGGAGCCGTGCCGGCGTCATTTGAGGAAGCGGCGGAGGCGTGGGGAGGCACAGCGTCGACAGGATCGCGCGGCGCCCACCTGTGCCTGCCGCCCCCCCGTCCCACCCCCGGCAGGTGTACGACCTGCTCAACGGCCGCAAGAAGCTCAACATCCTGGAGGACGGCAAGAAGCAGGTCTGCGTGGTCGGCCTCAAGGTGAGGGTGGGCGGCGCACTAGAACCGGGGCAGCGGTTGGTTTTCTTGGTCGACTCGATGACGGTGGCGTAGTTGATGAACGTCCTCGACACACAACGATAGACACACGGCGTGAGCGGGCTGGCGTGCACGCGCGCACACATGCACACACGCGCGAACATCACGCGAGCACACATTAAATCCTGTTGACGCGCAACCTTTGGACCAGCACGCTGGCGCACGTGGTGGACGACGTGGAGGTGGTGATGCGCTGATCGAGGAGGCCAACATGCGGCGGAGCACAGGCAGCCGGCCGCCAACGCCGACAGCAGCGCAGCCACAGCATCATGCAGTTTGCGCTCAAGCCGCTACATTGCAGGAGGGGCTCCTGCCGGAACAGGTCGACGCTGCCGCAATCCTCGTGCTGCTTCGCATCGTAGCGAAGGGCGACGTCGTAGTGGCCCTGCGCCATGTCGATGATGGCGGAGTCGGCCGATACCGTAACCACGATATCCGGATGCAAGCTGTTGAACTCGCCGAGCAGCGGTGTCCACGCGCGGATGCTCGCACAACTGCGCCTGCTCCTGCGCAGAGCGACACTGCACGCCGCGCCAGTACACCATCCGCTTCATCGACCTGGAGACCGGCGAAACGCTGCCCGACCAGATCGTCGGCATGTCCGCCAGCCTGGTCTGGGGCGACGACAACCGCACCCTGTTCTACATCGAGAACGACCCGGAGACGCTGCTCAGCAACGCGCGTGCAGAGCACGTCCGCGGTCGGCCACGCGCGGTCGGCCAGGACGTACTGGTGTACGAGGAGCCGGACGACAGCTTCTACATGGGGCACGGGCGAGGGTGGACGCGGGCTCAGGCGGGTCGGAGCGGGGCCTAATCGCCAGATGGCGATGCTGCCGCTCGGCATAAAATCAGACCAGGTTATGCGATGTGGCCTGCAGCGCTGTACACCGCCGAATATCCGGCTGCGACAACGCGCACGCCGCCGCGTGTTGTCGCTCACCGCCCCTGGCTAGGTGCTGCGCGACAGCTTTGTGGGCGAGACCGCGCGCACCGTGATGATCGCGAACATCAGCCCCACGGCCACTTGCGTGGAGCACACTCTCGACACGCTGCGCTACGCCGACCGCGTTAAGGGTGAGCCGGGCCGTTTGGCAGGCGTGTGTGGGGGCTGTGTGCGGGGAGAGTCGTGTTGCAGATAGCAGCTGGAAATGAGCGAGCGCTTGGCGCAACAGCCGAGCGTGAGTGATGCGGGTTGCTGCCAGAGCAAGCACGGCGCAGAAGCAGCTCGCCGCAGGAAAACCTGATGCTGATTATCGTATGAGCTGTAGCGCCAACGGGGTTTCTGCAGAATGGCTCATTGGGCATCCGATGATGGCCGAGGCCAAGTCAAAAGGGGATAAGCTCAACAGCAAGCACCCTCGATCCGTTCGCGATATCGTACAGCCCGAGGTCCGATTGCCGCACGTGCGTGCGCGCCCGCCGCGCCATGCTGGATCGCACATATGATGCGGCCCTGCACGCCGGCGCCAGCGCACCGATGACCAGCCGCCGCGCAGCGACCGTCTGTTGCCCGGACCGCCCTGCAGATGCTGCGGAACGACCGCGCGAGGCGACCCCGGCGACGTCACGCCGCGTTTTCGCGGCAACTCCATCGTCGACCGCGCCGGGACAGTACTACAGGGGGACGTCCTCAGCGCGGCGGCGGCGGCGGCGGACGGCGATTGCAGCGGCGCGCGCGGCGCGGGCTGGCGGCGGCGGCGGCAACAGCGGCGTTGGCGGCGGTGGCGGCGGTGGCGGAGGCGGGTTGGACGAGCCCCTATGAGTCGGATTTTGACGAGGATGGATCGTCGGCTGCCTCGGGCGCCGCGCACTCGCACTTGCCGCCGCCGGCCGCGCCGCGCCGCTTCGCGTCACCCCTCGCGCATGGAACAGCGCGGCGCCCGCGCGACGACGGCACCCCGCGCACGCGTCCGCTTCCACATCGGCGTCCTCGCTCGCGTACGCGGCCGCCGGCGGTGGCGCCTCGTGCCGCCGGCAGGATCGGCCACTCCGCCGACGCGAACGGCGGCGCGCTCGGCAAGTGGTGACATCGTTGTGCTGCTCGACGCGTTGATGCGGCGTCTTGGCGAAGGGCTTTCGGCCGGCTCACCTCGGTCGCGAAGCGAGGAGGAGGAGATCAGCGCCGATGAGGAGGATGGAGGCGACCTGGCACCAGAAGTGGCCGACTTTGAAGTGCTGGCGAAGGCTTGCCGAGGGAAGGTCAGGCGTCTGGTCAAGCGAATGGCGGGGCAGCTGGAACTGGCCGACGGCTTGCAGGGGCGCCCGGCAGTCGTGCAGTTCGCGGCTGTACTCGGGCGTTTTCTAGATTCCCCGTTGCACATAACGGGCGGACTTTTTGTAACCTCGTTCGACTACACACGCGTACACACTCACCCATACATCACACGTCATCAGTGCATAATTCGTATCCAAGCGCAGCCTTAAGTCGCGTCCACACTATGCGTCCCTCACCCTTGAGGATTTTCCATCCATCCTGCTCAGAATAGGTGAACTGCATCTGCGGATTGGTCGACCAGCCGGGGTTAAGCGGACACGTGGGGTTGATCGGATCCATGACGGGCCTCGCTCCGATCGCAACAGCTGCAGGCGAAAGCGACGGCAACAGCAGCCGCGCCAGGCGTCTCATGCAGCTACCACATTGCGCTTGCGCGGGTGTCCAGGGCGCGCACGTGACGGCAGCAGCGGCGGTCGGCTGGGGAGCGAGGGCGCGGGCGCGGGCGGCGGCACGGCGGCGGGCATGGCAGCAGGGGGCGGCCGCCTGCTAGGATGGCGCGTCCGCTGGTGGCGGGTCGCGGGGCCCGGGCGGGCGGTCGCGGCAGTAGGCACGTGCGTGGCCCAGTAGACTTCACTGTGTAGTGAGTAGGGGGTGCATCTGGGCAGCTGGGTCCCCACGTTCAATGTCCTGATTTTGCTTGTGCCACGGTCATGGCGTGGTGCTCTATGGTGTTGTGAGCATTACGCTCTGTTGCTGGAGCGCAGTACGCGGCGCGACCGCCAGCCCCCATCGCGTCCTGCTGCCCTACTGGCTGCTGCCCTGTTGAGTGGGTTCACACTTTTCAATCGAGCGTAACCAGCCTGTCAGGCTGGGCGGCGGGCAATGCCCGCAAGGGTTGATGCGTACGAGGGCGCCGCCTCGAAACTTCATAAGCTGCCTTGATGCGCTTGGTCAGTCGCGCTGCCGATTCGCCCATGGCCGCTCCGTATCGTCATCGACGCATGTGGCATGGTTGCTGCCGGTCATGGGAGGCCCCTGAACTGCTGCAACGTGGATGAGCAAGCTGAAAGGTGGAACAAGGCCAGAGAAGTTGCAGGAGGGTGTAAGGTACGGTGTATGGGGCTGGGGAGCGCACTCCGGTCGGGCTACCAGGTCGGCATGACACAGACCTTTGGTAATGAGATTCAATGCGGACCTGGATCAAAGCTGGTGACTCATACGGTACGTGCAATTTCGAATCCGTGTGAGCAGTGAAGACAAGAGATTATACATAATATTATCAAGTAGTACACAACTTATTCCGCATTGAAGGCAGAATAAGATCGCTTAGAGGCCCTCCTGCATCGTTTTACCGCAGTAAACATCTTCTACAGTCACAATCAAGCCTTCGACACAGCCCATTCCCCCGAAGGTGTGCGCAGGGTCGGTGGCTTGATGAGAACGCGCGAGAGTTCATCATTTGCAGCCTCGGTCGCATGAAGGGGCATCTGCGATTAAAGGGACGTATCGTGCTGCACCATCATTGCACAACGGAGCATCATCCAACGATCCTTGATGCTTTGCATTCGCTGCAGAGCATACAGACAGCACCCGCCATGGCGAGGCTGCTGCACCTCAAAGGCAACCAGGTGAGGGGCCATGTCCAGCCTCGATTAATGTTCACCTGTATGATTTCGTCAAGTGGACAATGGCCATGCCGCGTCCCCGCCTGCCAGCGAGTCGCGCACGCACCGTCAGCGAAGACCCCGCTTCCCGCTGCTTCGGCGCAGTGCTTGGGCGCCCCAAAACCAGCCCGCCCCGCCTTCAAGGTCCCCCGCGAGCGCTTCACGAACACCTCGCGTGCCTCCGGCGAAACCACCAGGTCGACGTAGCGCTGGCGGTAGCGTTGCTCCACGTCGGCCAGCCCATGCCATTTGTCCGGTAGCGGCCGCAGCGACTTGGTCAACGGCGCAGCGACCCGCATCGCTGAGCTCGATGCCGCCGTCCTCGTCCGCATCAGCGTGCCCCGGCGGCTGCATGTCATACACCCTCGGCTGGCCTCGCCGACCCACTGCATCCACGCGAGGGCCCTGGGCTTGCAACCAGTCCGATGCTGGCCTGCAACCGCGGGCACAGCATCTGGAGCCCCGTCCCATCGCCCACAGGCCCTGAGCGCCCCCCCCTGGCGCCGCCACCGCTCGTCCCTGGCATGCAAATGCAGGGCATTTTGCGCTCGGGCATCGACCTGCGCAGCCAGCTGCACAAGGTCACGCGGGAGCAGTTCTCGCTGCCCACGCTGGGCCCGGTGCTGGACGGCGTGCGCGAGGAGGTCCGCGCCGGCCGCGGGTTCGCCCTGATCCGCAACTTCCCCGTCGAGAGTGGGCGATGGGGGGATTACGGTGTGCTGGTAACATGCGCCTTGGATGCTGCAGGAGGGAGTGCGTTGTCTGCGGCTTGGCATGGCGTGTCGCGGCTCATGATGGCCTTGCTGGGTCCCCGCTGGCTTTGGGCAGCGACAACATCCAGCACCACGTCTATTCGTTCTCGCAAGCGCTTGACTGCCCAGGTACACGCGTGCCGAGCGCCATCGTGGGCTACTGGGGCCGGGCCTGTACTGGGGCAGGCGGTGTCCAACAACAAGGCAGGCCACATGATCGGCCACATCAAGGACATCGGCCACGACCCCAACAACCCCCTCACGCGCCTCTACGCCACCAACGTCAGCGCAGCCGTGAGTGACCGTCTGCTCGCGGAGCTGGCTGCGGCGCTCCAGGGCCGCCGGCCTGTCGCGTGCAGCCTTGACCTCGATAGCAGCTGCTCAAAGATATGCCCGATATTCGGTGCGCGGACAGCGCGGCTGTAGTTACCACGGATCTTGACGCCCGCACCCGGTTCCCAGCTACCGCCAGCGCTCCAGGCTCAAGGTGCTCTCACCTGCGCCCCCTCAGCATAGTCCTCAAAACGATGTCGATTTAGGCCGGAGGTGCCAGAACGATTCGCCGAGATCGTGTCGCTCTGTGCCTCAAGGCCGAGCGCTCCGGCGGCCTGCAGCTTCGCCAGCAGATCACGGTCCACAACGAGATCCTCAAGCGCCGCCCCGACCTGCGCGCGTGTTTGCTGGCGACTGGTACTTTGACCGCAAGGGGGACGTGCCGCCGGGCAAGAAGCCGTTCTTCGCGATCCCGGTGTTCAACTGCCACGAGGGATACCTGAGCGTAAACTACAGCGACAACTACTACCTGCTGTCGCAGCGGCACGCAGAGGTGCCGGGCCTGAAAAGGTGCGCGGCGCGTCGGTGGCGCGGCGCTGGGTGTGAGTATCGGGGCGCATGCAACTTGTCTGGCGCGGTATACTTGTTCGTGGTGCATTGGTCAGAGGGAAACTTATACACGATACTAATAAGGTCTTCGGCCCCGCCCTCGTTGAAGCCTATCTCCTCGAATCCAAGGCCGCTCATTATCCGAGAGTCATCCTTGATCGCAGCTTGGTCAAATCAGCCAGTGAAGCGCGGGCCCCTGATCACACCATAAAAGATGAAGAAGAAAATCCACCGCAACTTCCAACTCGCTCCAGAGCAACCGTGGCCGCCAGAGGCCCGCTACGAGGCCATGGAGCTGTTCAACCGGCTACCCGCTGGAAGCTGCAGCGACAGCTGGGGCCTGGGTAGCCGAGTGGTTACACCGACCGGGCAACTTCCGCGTGCGCAACGTGTTCAACAGCGACGACGTGGACCAGACCGCCACCTGCTGATGCGCGGCTGGCGCCGGCGGTGACAGGCCGCTGCCGGACAGCTACAAGGCGATCTACGGCGGCAGCGTCGAGGTGCGTGCACGCGGGCGCCATGCCTGCGCGCCACCCGCGAGATCTTGCGCATCCAGGCGTGCGTGCGCCATGCGGCGTCGCCAGCTGCTCCCAAACCGCCTCGTTTCATCGTCTGCGTGGTCGTGGCCGCCGGCGCATGCTCTCAGACGGTTATGCCGGCCCTGTGGCCGTCACATGCTCGCCCTCGGTGGGTTGCGCTGACGCCGCTATGCTGTGCTGCGTTGCCCCGAGCATCCGGAAGCTGCACCAATCGAGCGGCTCGGCGATCTTCACATGCCAGCCCCACGGCACGAAATACATGCCGATATGATAGAGGATCAGCAGGCCGACCGCCCCGATCCTGAGCCAGTCCATACCGACATGGCGCACGCCGGTCCGCCCTCTGGCGGCAGATGCTTCCAGGCGTCAAGACACACGAATACGCGGCGCCCGCTGATAGCCAAGCTCGGTCACGCCCGTCATTTCCGCACTCCCACAGCATTCGTGAGAGTGGACTCGGCGGCGTGGCATCCCTTATGGTGTTCAGCCTGGATCGGATGAGAAGTTTGCCTGGTCGAGCTATTGCTGGCGCAGGCGCGTCGCGCAGGTGTTGAGCAGTGCAGCCTTTCAGCGCGGTCACGAGGTCGGCGATCGTCGCAGCAGGGGCCTTGCGGACGAACAGGTCACCTTGGCGCGCATGCGCGAAAGCGAAGCGTACAAGGGCGACGCTGTCGCGCAGAGGCATAAGGAAGCGCGTCATTTCGGGCTCGGTCACCGTAATCGGGCGGCCTTCTTTGATCTGCTTGATGACTTCGGGTTGACCGATTCCGCGCGCACCTTTCATCACATTGCCGGCTGCCGCACGACGCGGTCTTTGCGCCAGGCCGCTGTGCAGGGCTCCCAACTCGGTCGATGATGGAAAGTACCCCCAGCAGCGCTACGGCGACCTTGGTGAAAATCGTTTCGTACCAGAAAGGAAGTACCCGGAAGTGGTACGAAACGCGCTGGCTGGTGGGGTGGACGCTCTGAAGCTCGAAGGTGTACTCGCCCGTGGAGAGATTGGTGTAGATGACGTATGATGTGATCACATCATAACTGGCACGCATGAAGCCAGCGCTGGCGCGTGTGGGAGTGCGACCAGCAATGTTGGGTGTGATCCCAGGTGGCGCCCGCAAGTCCACCCGGAATTTCTGGCAGCGGCGCATACCAGATGGCACTTGGATGGAATCCAGTGCAAACGCTCTGGCTGCCTGCTGACCTGCTGACAGCTGGCATCGAGTGTGACGCTTGCCAGGCGCGGGTGGTGCAGCTGTCGCGGCTGGTGCGTCGGTGCCGCATCGGTTGTGAGCTGGATTCGGCTGGGCTATATGTTGCCTTTGAAAAAGCCTTACCTAGTGTGGATAATCTGGGAATAGGGGCCTACTGGCGGAAGTCTTTTACTCGTGCATCCGGTTGCATGATTCATTGCCCAAGGTGGTCGGATGCACGAACTGGCCGTGAGTCAGGTCCATGAGGTTATCGAGTACCAGCTCATAATCGAGTGACTGGTGCATCACATGTTCGCCCGTCATCGTGTAGACGTCGGTCTGGTTGAGCCAGGGAAAATCGGGAATCAGTGCCTCGTCCGCCTGGTCGGCATCGCCCATCCATATCCAGATGAAACGGGTCGCGTTCCACGACGGGGAAAAGGTACCGACAATCGCCCAGCCGGCGGTCGAGTGTCAGCCATGAGACTTGCCAAGTGATCCCTGATGTATCCGAGCCGTGTTGAGTCCATATCCAGCGACCCTTGCGCGATCCATCTACGTACATGCTGAGCGTTCGAGCTGCATCAGATCGGCTGCCATCGACTGCAGCCTCTTGAATGGAATTCCGTAGAATTGTCGATGCATGGGAGTACATCTGACGGGTGCACTGGCGGGAGTAGCCCAGGTCGTGAGGAGGACTGCCGGGCCTGGAGGAATTCAAGGGCGTCGTCGAACGCATCCGCATCGGCAACACATGGATCGCAGCGCGCTCAGAATCGCAGATGCTGGAGCCGCTCCAGTTCTTGCATTACCATCCAGATCCAGCGCGAAACCGGCGGCAATCTGGCCGAAACGCTGTCGAACCTTTCGGACGTGCTGCGCAAGCGTGCGCAGATGAAACTGAAGATCCGCGCGATGTCTTCGGAAGCCAAGGCTTCGGCCTATATCGTCGGCGCCCTGCCCTTTTTCGTGTTCGGTGTCGTCTGGTCGATGAACCCGTCCTCTCCAGAATTATGCTACGAACCACGACTTATCATCACCGGCTTGCGCGAGCATCATGTCCGGTCCGAAGCCAGGCGCCCCGCTGACCGCAGAGCCAGCCCCGCGCGACTATTTTCATCGCCGGTGCTGCCCCGCCCGCTGCCGCCACGCCGCGGTGCGGGGCCTCGCATGCAGCTGCATGAGCAGGCTGTTTGCCGCCGGTGACACGCTGCCGCTCGATGGCCGCGTCAACGCGCTTCTGGGAGAGCTGCAGGAGAAGGAGAAGGCGGGCGGGGAGGTGCGGCGCGGCGCGGCGCGGCCGCAGCTGTGTGCCCGGCCTTGTGCACGCCCGCACGCACGCGTTGTGGAAGATCCTTGACCGGGCGGCATTCGAGCTTGTCGAGGCTGCGCGGGCGTGGTGCACTGCCCTGGGTGTGAACGGGTTGCCCCCGAGCGCGTTCTGCCCCTTAAACGCCGGCCCAGCGCCTTGCATCGCTGGAGCACTTTGCGCTGTTATCGTGCATGGGCGGCGCCTCGGCAGCATCGTCGCTGGGCGATGGTCACAGCTTCCATAGAGCATCGAAAGTCGGGGCAAGGAAATTTGTCGGCATCGGTGATGTGGCCGCGAGGGCGCGCAGCGTGCTGAGGGCGCAGGCGCGGAGGCTGCGGCGCTGATGGGAGGAGAGCGCTCCAACAGCTGTCATATTTTTGTCGCATGCTGGTGTGACCCCGAGCTGAACAGACACAGGCACGTGCATCGGTACCCCTTGCCACTCGTGAACTTGTGCGGTTGCGCCTCGCCGCGATGGCGTCGGCCTTGGCGCGATGGCGACAGGACCGCCGGCAAGGGCGACACGCCCGCGCTGCGAACATGCGGGCTGCGGCTTGCCCCGTCGAAGATGGCGGGCTGACCCCAAGGATCGCGACGCGGCGACCGCGCGTGCAAGGGTGGAGGCTGTACGACCGGGCGAACAAGGTGCGGCGGGGGGGGGTCTGAGAGGGGCAGGCGCGGCGTATTCCAAACTCCATGTCGGGCAAGTGTTCCAATAGAGGCAGGCCTCGTGCGGCGAGCTGGGCTGGCGCAGGGGCTGGCCGGTCCTTGCTGTATCCGGCTGCGTCGCGGCGGTGATCGGGTCACACCATCTATGCGCTCCAGGATATCGAGGACGATATGCTGATCGGCGTCAAGTCGAGCGCGCGCGCGATGGGGCGCCATGTGAAGGGCGGCGTCGCAATGTGCTACGCGGTTGCGCTCGCTGTGGGGCGGCGCGCTGTGGGCGGTGCGGCCGCACGCGGTGGTAGGAGGCCTTGCACGCCGCGCGCGGCGGCGCTGGAGGCGGCAGCGAGGTGGGTCGCTGAGCCAGCGGGGAACTGGCGGCGCGACAACCATGAAGGAGCAGCTGGGAGTCTTGCAGACTCACAGGAAGGGCTCAGGAGCGCACACAGCGCTGGCATTACGTTGCAACAGCCATCATGCCCGGCGCGTTGCGTCCGATCGCGCCGCGTGCGCGTTCGCCGGGAGCGCAGTCAGGCGTCGAAAAGTGCAACTATGGGCGGCTCACCGGGATTACGTACCTACGCGGCGGAGAGCGATGCGCCTCGGCCACAAGCAAAACAGGCGCGCACGCAATCCGTGAGCCCGCACAAAGGCATGGCGCCACGCGTTGTGGCTTCGAGTACGTCACCCCTTCGACAAAACGCCACAGGCGGTGCCCGAGGCGGCTGGCTGGCGCTGGCGAAGCTGGCCGCCTGCCCCCGCAGCCGCGATCTGGGGCTGACGGCCGCCCTGGAAGCCGAGAAGAAGCCGGCAAAGAAGAAGAGCCGAAAAAGGAAGAGGCGGCGAAGGGCAAGGGCCTGTCGCGAGCAAGGTTTCGCGCCGGCGCTCAAGAAGATGACCGATGCGACGGGCGCGAAGGACGCAGCGGCGTTGCAGGCGGCGCTGGCCGAAGGGCAGACCACCGCGACGACGCCCGACGATAAATATCTGGTTGCCTTCTATCAGCTGCATGGCAACGGCATCCTCGGCCGTGGCGGGCTTTGGCCTCCTGGGTGGTGATGGGCGCCTGCGATACGATGACGCGCACCCTGCGCACGCGGGCCCCTCGCTTGGTGCCCCCAAAACCCGTCCGCCAGGATGCGTGCGTCGCGCTGGCGGGCGCGTGGGTGTCGTACGCGCTGGGCCTACTGGGGCGCGGCAAGCTGGACGCAGATGGGCTCGTCGACCTGGGGGTGACGCGCGGTGGCCATGCTGGAGCCGCCAGCACGGCGGCCGCCGCGGCGGACGCGGCGGCGGCGGCGGCGGCCAAGGGGGCGGCCGCGCAGGAGCCGGAGCTTGGGGCGTGCCTGGCGGGTGAGTGAGCACGTGGGGGCTGGGCTCAGGCAGGGGTGCGCGAGCGCGGCGCCGCGGCTTGACGGGGTGCGAGGCCCGGGCGGCGACGGCAGCGTCGCTGGGCGTGGCTCGTCGGGCGAGGCCGTGTCGAGGCCCTCGCGCCATGTGCGTGCGCCAGCTGCTGGCCACTGACTGTGCGGCACGCGGTGCAATACGCAGAGGGTGGAGATGCCCCATGCGCAGGCGTGCGTGGAGATAGGCCCGGGGTGCGGGCCACATTATCCTGGTAGCGCTTGAGGCGGGCTTCGAAATTGCCGGCCTGGCCGGTGATATCGGCGAAGGCGCAGGAGCTTGCCATGCTCAGTGTGTCCGCAAGGACGAGGGTGGGCGCCACTGTGAGCCCGCAGTGCTGGCTGTCGTCCCGTCATCTGCGTCGACGGGCGCGCATCCCAGGCCAAGGGGCAGAGTTGCCGCATGCAGCTCCCACGCCACTGAACGCTGAGCTGTCTGCCGGCTCGGGTCCTGACGGTGCGTCCCCGGCTTTCGCCGCTCATCACCGTGTCGCGCGCGCGCATGCTGCGTCCGCGATCTCGACTGCTGCGCAGCTGCCGGAGCAGGGCCAGCGGAAGCTGTGGACCGGCTGGCGGGCGAGGCGGCCGGCGGCATCGCCCCGCCGCTGGTCACTGCGGCGCTGGAGGGCATCGGGGCGCTGGTGCAGGTGCTCGGGAGGTGCCCCTGGACGCGGCCGCGGCAGTCGAGCAGGCGCGCCTCATTGTCTTTGTCCAGCATGGCACCGATTTTTTGATCGTGGTGCCCGGTGACGGGGCGCTGACCGTTGGCGGCGAATCACGTCGTTGGGAGGAAGGTAAACTATTGATTTTCGACGACTCCATCGAACATGAAGCAATCAACAACGCCGATCGGGATCGCATCGTCCTGCTGTTCGACATATGGCGTCCCGAACTAAGTGCCGATGACCGTCATGGTATCGCGGCACTGTTCGAAACCGTTGATAGCTACCGCTAATCCCCAACGCCTCGCGCACGACCGCCACCAGGCCACATCCGTGCTCGCCGCCCTCGCCCTGGCCGCACCACCCCGGATGGCGAAGCTGCTGGGCAGCTACCTGGAGGCCGTGGAGGCGGGCGCGCAGACACTGCAGATGCTGGCGGCGCCTTACAGCAAGCCAGGCGTCGTGGGCAGCAGCAAGCTGGGCCCAGGTGCGCTGTTGACGGCGGGAGCATGGGGCAGATTTGCTTGTTCGAGCCCGGGCCGCGTGCGGTGTTGCCTGGCAGCGGCTGAGGAGTTGTGATGACCGCCTCAACTCCGCCCAAGGGCCGCAGCATTGACGGGGAGGAATGTTTGCATGTTGGAGCGCATTGTGGACGGGAGATGCTGTCGCGCTGCGATCGCTTGGCCAACAATCCGCATGTAACGGCGGCCACTACGCTGCCGCGGCCAACCGCGCGCGCAGGCACGCCGCGCGCGGCGCCAGACAGCCAAAGCCGCCACGCAGTCGACGCGCTGCACGGCTACGCGCTCGCGGTCGGCGCGCTGCTGGTCGCCAGCGCCTGCATCGCGCTCGGGGCTGCCTCGCAGGCTGCCGCGGACGGCGTTCTGGGTGGCAAGCGGACGATCTTGCAGGTGAGCTGGCGGCGGTGGCGGGCGCGCCTGCTGCGGTTGTCGGTCACCATTGATTCCAAGCATGTCGCAGTTCCCTGGCCGTCACCCTTGCAAAGGCGGGTGCAACGGCTGCCGTAGCTGTAGCCGCAGGTTGTGCGTGTTGGGGGTCGTTGGAGGTCTGCGGGCAGAAACGCACGCTGCGGAGGAGCGTTGCGTACGGCCTCTTCCACACTGCCAGCCTGTTGCTCGGGGTTCACGAGGGCAGCGTTCGCCTCAGCATCGATGGCGGCGACAGCATCGCCTTCAGCGCCCCCGGTGGGATTCTGTCCATCCCTCCCCCCCCCAGACCGACCTCTGGCTCCACCTCGGCCAATTGCAGCGCGACTGCAGTCGCGCGCTGCGCTGCCGCTGCCGAGCGCGGATCCCTACCGCTTCCTGATGACCTCGGCGGACTTCGTCGATCGCGCGCGCGCGATCTTCGTGGGCCGGTCAGATGGCCTACCGTCTTCGCGGCGCGGGCGGGGAACGCGCCGTGTGTTTCGGCGCCGGCTGGGGTCGGACCGCGGTCGTCTCTTGGACGCGTATACGGCATCGGTTGGAGTGCCATTGGAAACTTCGAGGTCAATGGCGACGGCCGTTCCGACCTGCTTTGGTCTAATAGCTCAACGGGCCAGTTCGAGAGGCTCACCTGCTGTTGGGGGGTGATGCCGAGATGATGTCGAACACGCCGATCTCTACACACCATGCTCATGAAATGCGGGGCGCATGTGTCGATGCACCTAGAGTGTAGGCAGCAAGGGCTGTCGATCTGACACAAGCGAACAGCCCAGCCGGTTGCGCGGCGCACTCTCGATCTTCTACGCCCGGCAGGCGCGCGAACCTGGGCCGCACCGAACTGCTGGGCCGCCCCTGCGCGGTGGACGAGTTTCGGTGGCGCTGTGGTGGCGCGCGAGCGCGCTGCAGGCGCTCAGTGCGTACGCCCTGGGTGTGATCGCCAAGGGGCTCGTGCCAGACCCCCAGGCTCAGGTACGCGCCCCTGCGTGCGCTCTCTCCATCTCTATCTCTCTCTCTCTTTCTCAGCGTGCGCGCTCGACTGCGTGTGCGTGTGTGTGTGTGTGTGTGATGTGCGTGTGCGAGTGCTGAGTGGGCGTCGTTTGGGAACGCTGTATGGCTATTATAGAAGACAATGTGAACAGAAGGGCCTTCCAGACCTGGTTCCTGCCTATCCCCGGTGCCGCTCGTGCTCGAAGGCGACCTGCTCTACCTGCGCCGCTACCGCGAGTACGAACGCGCGCTGGCCAACGGCCTGCCGCATCGCCTGCGCATCCTCCCTCGCAGCCCTGAACCACCGAGAGTACCGGTTCGTTCAGCCTGACTATCCCCGCCACCCCCATCCCAACCCTTCCCCCGCAAGCGGGGGAAGGGCAGAAGGCCCCACCCGCTCCGCCCCTTCCCCAGCTCGCCCAGGAAGGACAAAAGCCGCCCTTGCGCTCCTGCTTTCCCGCCGACCGCAACGGTGCCCCCACCGCGCCCCCCTCCCCGGACGCGGCCCCCGGGGGCGGCCTGGCCTCGCACCCGCACGTCGCGGCGGCGGCAGCCACCCTGCAGCTGCGCCTGCTGGAGGCGTTCTTCTACATGCCAGGGGCGCAGCTCTTTGCGCCGTGCCACGGGGCGCTGCTGAAGATCTGCTGCCGCCAGCTGCAGGGCGTCGGCGGCGCCAGGGTGTCACCAGGTGCGCGTGCCACCAGTGCGCAGCCCTGCCTCCGTTTGCCTCGCCTTTTACTCACAGGGATTTAGTTGTAAACATAACTACCTATCCTTCTTTTTAGTACCTTGCCTTGGGCCAAGGCATTTCGCGATGTGTATGCTGTCAGCATGGCCCGTGCCCTCGTAGACATGCCGGACGCAGATCAAAACTTTGTGAAAGTCTGTGGCGTACCACGTTTGGCCCGATGGCGGACCGATGACGCTAAACGATGTCACCGCACAACACGTGACGTCCGCCACCGCGCCGCGCGCACGCACGGCCCATGCACCCGCAGGCGCGGCGGCGGCGGTGGCGGCGTCGAGCCTGCGGCACATGCTAAGTGGGCAGGACGCCATTTTGGCCCTGGCTCCCGGGCAGGGAGCTTCTGGAGGATGAGCGAGGGCCTTCGCGGGTGGGAGAGGAACTTCAGCACCACGACCATGACAAGAAGGCCAAGGAAGACGGTACCCTCAAGACGCTCACCGAGGCCGATCAGGTTTTCGTCAAAGACGGCGAAAAGTGCTGGTTCGTCAAGCTGGGGAAAGTCCGGTTGTTTGAATCGATGGGCATCGTGCTTCGGGCTTTCTTCCCCATCACCTAATGGATTTCAGAGTGGTGCCTTTTTCGGTGCGGGCTTATAGCTGCGCGAGGAGGTTCCTGGGATGCGGTTGTGCCGTAGTGGTACCGCCTACCGTATAGTTGCTGGGTAGTGGTATATACAGGTAGGTATTATACATCCAGGATTTGTACAGGTCGTATTGCGGAAGGATTGAATAGCGTAAGCGTGTCGGCGAACCCTTGTGGGACCATGTGCGCACGATGGTGTTGCCCGACAGCCTGGCGCACCGGCTGGCCTTCCGCCCCCCGCAAGGGAGCGCGGCGGCCCCCGCAGCACCATGCGAGGCCGGCCTGACGTTCACCGCATGATACCTGGGCCACACAGCCGCTGCTCGCGGGATCACGGGGCGACGACGACGCGCTCGCGCTCCTCGCACCCGCGCCAGCACCTGGCAGCAGCAGCAGCAGCAGCGCGGCGGCAGCGCGGTACCACGCGAGCAGGGCCGGAACCACCGGGACCGTCGAAGGGCCCGGCGCCGCCGGACGCGCCCTGGCTCGCCGGCGGCGGCGTCGGCGCGTTGGACGCGGCGCCCGCCGACGGCGGCGAGGGCGTGCAGCTGCGGCGCGCGCAGGCCGACGGCGTGCGCGTGCACCGGCGGTTCACCCCTGCCCCCGCCGCACGGCCAGGGCCCGGCGCTGCTGGAGGTGCCGTGGCCCCCGGGGAAGCTGCTTCGGGTCCGGCACCAGCCCAGCCATTTCCGGGGGACAAATGAACGCGGGCCGAACGTAGCTCGCCTGCCACGCCGCGCTGCGCGGGTTGCTCCGCACGGCTCCGTCGGCGCTGGCGGCCCCCTTGCTGGCCGCGCTCTGGCTCGCCACCCCGTTCACGCCCGGAGTACGTCACGGCACCCTGATCGGCCTGCTACTGTGATCACGCTGCAAACCCCGCAGATCCTGGCGACCGCCGGCCTCCCCCAAGTCGGAACCCCTCTCGCGCAAGGACCCCGCGGCCGCCCGCCAGCGCGCCGCCTGCTGCGAGGCCGCGCTCGTCGCCACGCTGGCTGGCCTCGCGCCCATCGCCAAGCGCGCGGCGCGCAGCAGCAGCAGCGGCGGCAGTGGCGGCGGCGACGGCGGCTTGGAAAAGGTGCGGCGCCGCGAGGGATGGACGCCCGGCACCGCGCACCCACGGAGCCGCACAGCGGCACGAGCAGGCGTGCATGTGGGACGCGCGGCCTTCACCCCTCGACAATCTGCGCCGCGCCTCGTCGGACAATTGGGTCGAGCCGCTGCACTCGCGCCGCCCGCCTCGACGGCTGTGGCCGGCCAGCCGCGCCCGAGTTGCGCTCACGCACCCAGCGCCTGTAGGTCGCCGCCGCAAGTGGCGGAACTGCGCTTGCGATCGCAGAGGGCTCTGTTGGACGACCAGGACGCCTGACATTCCGCGCTGCGCCGAGGCGGGCCGAGGTCGTGGCCGCGGCCTGCTGCATCGGGAGCGACGCGTTCGCGCTGCAGCGGTCGATGGCCGAGGATGGCGTGACGTCGGGCTTGGCCGGTCGCTTTCCGCGGGGGAAGAGCTGATAATCCACCCAGGCTCTATGTAGATACGTAGGATCGGGTTCGTCGTAGGAGTATTCTTTTACTTTTCTTGGTATAAATGGTACGCTATGCTTTCACAATACAATTCTTCCTTGTTCTCCTCCGCTCGCAAAGCCGCAATCTCCTCCGCGCCGCAGGTGCACGCAATGTGCCGCGCAGCATCGCGCCCCCTTACCGACGAGGCGCCGCCGCCCGGCAGCGCTTACGCCAGGTGCGCGCATCGAGGCCGAACGCTCGGCCAGCTGCGATCACCCGCATGGCCGCGGAGCGGCCGCTGGCCATGTTCGATCAAATTGAGGTAGCTGGGCGAAATATCCAGCGCCTCGGCCATCGCCGCCTGCGTCATCCCCGCCTCGCGCCGCACCTTGCGCACCGTCGGCCCGGCAAACACCCTTCGCTCTGCCATCGATTGCCCGGCTACGCGCACATCGACTAAACCCTAAACCCCCGCGGCCACCTAAACCGCCCCCAGGGACGCTCTCTGCCGACCCTTCGGCTGCGTTCACCGCGCCTAGGGCGGCCTCGCCCTGCGCTCGGCAGTGGGTCGTCCTGGTGGAGGCCTGGTCTCGGCGCCTCGCGCCCCGGCCGGCGCACGAGTCTTTACATGCTCGGCGGTTATCTCGCGGTCCTCGCGGCGATCCCGCTGGTGAATTTCCTGTCCCCGGTGGCGTTGCTGGTGGGCGCCTCGCGCGAGACCAGTGCGTTGTGTTTCCGCTCGCCTGCAGTTGACCGCGAATTGCTGGCCGAAGGCAATATGCCCGGACAGCAAAAGCTGGCCGATCTGGTCGCACGCGTCCGCGCCGAAATCGCGCAAGCCGCCGGGACCGTGCGCCCCGGATCCGTAGGCCTACCAGGTGTCGTCATCGAAATATAGGGGACCCGACCCAGGATCAGGTCACGGCCGCGCGCACCGCAAATTCGGGCCGTTCCCATTCGCCGCTGGCGATCACCTCTTCGAGCGACCAGTGCCGCGTCACAGAACCAGCTGCCCACCACCGAGTCATCGGTGCAAAGGCCGTACTGCCGGGCGACGGGGAAACCGGTCTTATGCAGTCCGGCCTGCACCTTATATTCGCGGTCGACCGCATGTGCCGACGGAAGCAGCGGGCCGAAGGGCTTGCGGCGGAGCACATAATTGCCCGACGGCGCGCTGATCTTGTACGTCGCCGGCGGCCGGTGTTGACCTTGACAGCCGCTGTACCCCGGCGTGCCGCTGCTTTCGCACGGCTTGCGTGTAGCTAAAGGAAGACCCGGCCCGGACTTCCTCACGACCCCACGACGCCGTTCCCCCTCCTGATCCTCATCGCATAATTCGGTCTTAACCCATCCGAACACAACCAATCCAACCCACCAGGTCCGTTTGCCCAGCAGCTCGTCCTCTTCGCGCCCCACGCCGTCCCGCCCGGCAAGCACACCCCGCTGTTGCTCGCCACCCTCGCGCCGCGCGCCCCGCGCTGCGCCGCGCCGCGGCCGCGACGCTGCGCCAGCTCGCGGAGCGCGATCCCGCGGCGGCGCTGGGGCCGAGGATCGAGGGCCACCTGCTCGCCGCCCTGGAAGCTGAGTCGAGCCCCAGATCGCCGACCAGCTGCGCGCGACGCTCGCCGTGCTGCTCGCCGCCGGCGCGCCCGCGGCGCCGGGCCGCTGGCTCGCGCTGCTCTCCGCCGTCGCGCTCGGCGCGCCCGCGGGGCGTGGCGGCGCCGGCAACGCGG
>NNCB01000047.1:0-32239 GCA_002317545.1 Scenedesmus quadricauda | reverse complement strand
GCCGCCTTTGATGTGGGAGTGCGTACAACTTGTACAACTTTGTAGTGTGGTCAGGCTGAAACTGGCTTCGTCGCAGTCAAAAAGCCATCGGCTGATCAGTCCCGTGCCTTTCGTAACCGACCCGGGCTACTCTTGCCGCCGTTGCGCCGATCGTCGAGCACACCACTAAAACCCCCCGGCAGGCCGCCGCCTATATCCCCAAAACCCCGCGCCCGTTCGGCTGGTACGAATATGGCGCGGCGCGCACCGCCTGACACCTAGAGAGGTTTGCGAGATGATGCGATTCTGGCTTATCATCTCACGCAGTGTGCCCGGTTCGCTCCGACCAGCATTGCCGAGGCATGGATGCTCGCAGCTTCCAGTATTTACGATAAATTTTTATTTACCCCTCTGTAGGATCGGATCATTTCCCTATAGGTTGCACCTTCCATATCGACCAGGGTAACCCGGAGCAAAAAGCGGAAGTGAAGCATTTAGCGACCGGAGAGCTGGCCGAAGTGAACGAATTAATCGAAAACAGGACGCCAGGAAGGAGTGAGCCCATGTCCTTTTTGTGCATGAGAGTCAGGGGGCTGAAGGTATGGCCCGATCTTCGGTGAGGTGAATCGCTTGGGGTGTTGGCCTGGCAGGGATAGTCAAATCATCACCATCGCATTGTATGGGGTGTTGTATGAAACAGGCATGCAATCGGCTGATTCCTGGACGGGTTGATTCCAGTGTCGCCATTGTGCTCGTCTGGCGCTGTCAACACCGCGGTGCAAGTGACACCTGCCACCTGGCGAGGCCCTGAGGTGAAATCGGCTGATGCCAATTGGTGACCCAGCCCAAGAGTATGGTGTAGCTAACGCAATGAGAGACGGCAGACATGACACAAGCCTGCGTGGATTGCGCGCTGCGTATGCCTGTGCCTGGATGTACCACAGCAAATTGTCAAAAGGGGAAGAGGAAAGAGGTCACTAATACAATTCCATTCTGAGTGTCAGGAAAATACAGCAGACTTTACGCACATCACATCGAACATAAAAAATGGCTTGGATGGGAAATAACCACCACAGCAGACATATGGCCTCAGGGGTAAAGAATGCATTTGTAATGACTTATACAAAATATAAGATTGTACAAAATTGTCTACCCCTGACGTCCCCTTTGGTGTAAAACTCACCACAGTGTATGCACATCGCCTGGCACACTGACATGTAAGCCCAGAAGACTTGACGCGATGGGGGTGGTTGTCTTCGCAGAGGAGATTCTAAGCACTGTCGGCCACGGACTGGCTAATGTTTCTGCAGCCTTGGGTCGTTTGACCCAAAGCTCCACATTTGTTTCATGTAACGGTACGCTCACAGGCTGGCAGCCAACTGACCAACCTTTGCAGAACTGCACCTCAGTAAGTGCAGTCTGCAAGTGCAGTATGCAGTGTGCTTTGTAGAACGACAAAGCAGTCTGCAAGTGCAGTATGCAGTGCGCTTTGTAGAAAATCAGTGCGATGTCTGCAGTGTGGTTGGCTATGTGCGCATGCTGCCGTGCTCATGCTGTCGTGCCCTGGCAGTTGGGCCCATTGGCAGTTTCACAGTTGGGGCGTGCCACCCTGCACATGTGCAGGTGCCCGGTTGACTCGTGTGTGCGGCACGCCACAGCTGGAGGTCAGCCTTCCATGGACAATTCTAGCTTTGAGTCGAACCCACTGACAACCGATCCTGCGCGCCGCGTGACGGCTGCTGCATCGCGGCAAATTGGCCATCGTGATCGTTGTGGTGACGAGATTCATCGATCCCAGATCTTGTATGATTCAAGATCGTTGAAGTGCCGGCCTAAGGGCCGTGACGTTGGACTTCCTGGCTAGCTGTGCGGTGGGGCTCCCAGCACGGCCCAGGCCAAAGAGGAAGGCATGAGTGAATCCATAATCGCTGATACGGCTTCAACCAGGGATCAGCGCGGCGTTTTGCTCGAGCTGCTGCTGCAGCAGTGCTGCCGTTGAATGGCGCGCACTGCGTGCGCCACGTTCACTGCAAACCTGCGCGCAGGTGCTGGCCGAGACCCCCTACTGCGCGCTCAGGCTCATCAAGCGCTTACGAAGGCCGCAGCCGCCGCACCTGGTCCGGGCCTTCACACCACACCTATGGCCTCCCGCGCTGAACGACAATTGCTCCAACAACTACGTGCCCCCATTTCACCGCTATCCGGCCTGCAGGGCGCTGCCGGAGGCCGCTGCCGGTCTATGGCGATGGCAAGCAGGTGCGCGCTGGTTCGAGCGCTGGCACCGACCAGCTGCCAGCGGCCGTGCTGTCCCTCCTTTTAGATGCGCACGCTTCATAGCCCCTCAACGCTCTGGCGGCCAGCCTATCATTCAATGCGCAAGGCCGTGGCTCGATCTGGTTCTCCACATGTCGGCCGGTTCACAGGTGGCTGCTCAAGGTGGTGTTCTTGCCGCCGTACCTGAGCAGCGAGCAGCGCGCAATCCTGGCTTCCGAGGCCAAGTTCCTTCGCATGTCCGGCGGGTGGCGCGCACTGGGTGTGCCGGCATCAAAATGAAAGCCGCAAGATGCCTTTGCAGGGATCAATAGAATCTAGGCCATGGCTGCGGGGCGTTGCTTAGCAGTGTGACGTAGTGCAACAAGCATGCGCCATACCAGCATCCGTCTGACAAAATCTTATCACAAAGAAGTGCCGTGAGAGTGAAACTGCAACACGTTGCACTGCGGAGTGAGCACAACAAAAGGCTGTGCGCTGCCACGCCATCCCTCCCATCAGTCAGCAACGCTGTGCCATGCACCTTGATACCGCCCGCATGTTGCCTGGCCGCCCCCACTGCCCCCCTGCAAGGCTCAACCACCCCAACGTGATCCGCTGCCTCGAGATCGTCGACGTGGGGCGCGGCGCCGCCGCCGTCATTGTGATGGAGGCGCTGAGCGGCGGCGAGGTGCTGCGGCAGGTGGGGGCTATGGAGTCGTACAGCGAGGAGGTGGCGGCCAGGGTGTTTGCCCAGGTGGGGGCAGGTCCTGGCAACAGGGCTGCACGTTGGGGTGAGGCCTGCAGCGGAGCAAGGATCCTTACTGCATCTGGCTGGGCACTGGCCGAACAATGGGAGACATCGACGACCATCCGTGCGCTGGCGATTGGCGGGGTGGAGCAGGTGTTGTGGGACAAGACTGTCTGCTGATCGAGATGCGCTTTCCGGCAAAGGTCGAACTGCCGAATTTCGTGCGCGCACGGAGCATATTCTGCCCATCCGTGCAGCGGCTGCCTCCTTATTATCTTCCTGATCGCGATCCCGGTGGCCATCCAGTCGGTCGAGCTGGAGTTGCCCAAGGTGCAGTTCCAGCCGAACGAGACCAAGCCGGAGAACGTGCTGCTCGCAAAGCCAGCCCAACACTACGCGGCAAAGGGCAAGCCGCCAAAGGCAAGCGGGTGCTGATGGGGTTTTGGGGACGTGCCAATTTGCCGATACCGGCAGTAGGCTCGGGGATGTGGTGGACGCGGCTTTTTGCTCAACAAGATCAAGGGCCTGTGAACCCGGCCACGATCTGCATCATCACCGCCTCGTCCACGCCTGCCATGCCTGCAACACCCCCTGTCCGAATGCGGGCGCGGAGCCCATCGCAATCGCCGTCGAGCCCAGCAACGCTGCCGCGCATTTCGGAGGTTACCGCACGCGATCCCCGCAGCGCGGCTGCATGGGCGCCCGGGGTTCACGCGCCCGAGGTCGTCGGGGTGCTGGCCGACGGCGACGGTATGGGCACCGGCTATGTCATGCGCCGGATCATGGCGGAGGTGAATCCCGCGTAGTGTGCGCCCCTCCGCCGCCCGATCTCCTTGCTGCCTCGTGGCCCACCCGCTCATCCCGCAATCAACCAGGTGCCTCTCCCCCCTCCTGCGCGCCCCGCCGCCTCAGCGGCGATGGCGTGATCGCATGCAGATCATCCTTGTTGCATGAGGGGTTGAAGGGATCGCACCCGGATCGACAGGGCGACTTCAGACACGGGACGCTGGCACGATCGCCTGGCTGTCGTGCCCACGCGCTATTGCGCGCAGCTCGCCTTCGTTCCCGTTCGCGGCAAGGCCGGTGTGGCGTGGATGCTGTAGATGCTTGATCTGGGCAGTCTGCCGAGCGCAAAGGCCAGCCGGCACGGCATTGGGTTCGGCCGCGCCTGAGTGCGCAAGATGGCGGTGCTGGATGTTCGAGTGCATTCCTGCGGGGTGGTTTGTGTGTGTGTTTGTGGTTGTGTAAGGGAGTGGGCAGAAAGCGTGTGAATGTGTGTGTGTGTGTGTGGTGTTTGTGTGTGTGTGTGCGCGCGCGCGCATGCTGCGTGTGCTGGGCGTGCCTGCAGGAACCTCCAGGAGGTTACGGCTTGACGGCCGGCCCTAACAACGACTCGAGTGCTGCGTCGGCGACCCCGCTCATGTCGGGTGAGTCGACATCCAGGGCGCGTGCACACCAGCTACCACCAGGCCGGTGCCGCGCCACCGAACCGCCTGGCGTGCCGCGACCCCCCTGACCACCAGTGACTGGAGCAACCCTGGCTGCAGCGCGACCGCACAGGAGCGCGCGCCCGCCGCCTCCTCAGCCGCGCCGTCCAGAAGCGGATGGGTGCCCTTGCCGACAGCCGCCGCCTGCTGGGAACGCGGCGTGCGATGCTGCTGATGCATGCGGGCAGCGGCAAGGACGCAGCAGCGGCGTTCCACCGCGCTGTCACCGAGGCAAAGCGGCTCATGGACGAGGCCGCAGCGGCGCGGAGCATGCAACAGCGACAGCAGCAGCAGCAGCAGCAGCAGCAGCAGCAGCAGCAGCAGCAGCAGCAGCAGCAGCAGCAGCAGGGGCAAATTGCCCC
This sequence comes from Scenedesmus quadricauda, assembly GCA_002317545.1. Lineage (NCBI taxonomy): Eukaryota > Viridiplantae > Chlorophyta > Chlorophyceae > Sphaeropleales > Scenedesmaceae > Scenedesmus > Scenedesmus quadricauda. Next base: position 27,410 of record NNCB01000047.1, on the reverse strand, counting down.
CATGACAGAAGCGCTGTCAACGAGCGGTCCTTTTTTTTCGGTCAACCATTGGAGGAGCCGATAGCAGCGGCATGCGCGCAAATTCTATGCCCAGCCGGCGCCTTTACCTATGCCCCCGGTTTCACCTCGACCGCCAGCTGCGAATCGCAGATCACCTATATTGACGGCGACGAGGGCGTCCTGTTGCACCGCGGCATTGCGCATCGGCGCATCTGCGCCGCAGAGCACTCACAGCTGTATGGGGCCGCACCTCTGTTGCTCCATAGGGCAGCTGGCAGCGACTGCGCTCGAGACGGCCCGCATCGCAAGAAGCTGAAGGGCGGCGCCCAGCCGTCTGCCCTGGCGGCGGCCATTGCCGGCTGCGGCTCCCGCCTTCGTGGATGAGCTGGCGGAACGCTCTGCCGCGTCAATCACCGACCTTGCGCGCGTCAGTGTCGCGCGCGACGCATGGTTGCGCGCGCGAGCAGCACCGCGTTCGAAATGCCGACATAGCCGGTGCCGACCACGGTGATCTTTTTTGCCCCACCAGGCAGCGTATGTTCTGACGGCAATGGATTGTCCTTAGCTGGATATTCCGGCGCACTAGCACACGGCAGCTGCCGCGCCTGGCGGCGGCGTCACTTCAGGTGCCGTAGGTGATCTACGACGCCCGTCTCTTCTGCGGCGACCACGCTGCGCTGGTGTACGATCTGGCTCTGGAGCGCGTCATCAGACTGCACCCGGCAAGTGACATCTCAGCCCGACGAGCGGCGCGGCCAACTACGGGACGATCCCGAGGTGGACGGCGAGGTGAGGAGCGCGGCAACGGAGCGGAGCATCTCCGGTTGGGTCGCACCGCTGCGGACTATGGCCGCTCCGTTCTTCCTCGTCCCCAACGCCTATACGTTCCGGCAGATCAGCGAAACCGACAAACGCGACGCGGTGTGGTTTTCCGCGATCCAGTGGCGCCCGACCGACACGCTCGATATCAATCTCGACGTCCCCAATACCTAAACCACCCCAACGCCCCCGACAGGGCCGTCTCCTACTCCGCCGGGGCCCTGGGCTGCTCGCCGCCGCCGACGGCGCAGCAATATGACATGGTCCACGGCCGCACCACGACCGAGGACGACGCGACCTCCTGGGCGCCTCCACGCAGCTGTCGGCGCCACGCTGCCAGGCCTGGGCGCGCTGGGGCTGGGCACGCCGGGCGCGGGTGGCGGCGCGCGGCGGCGTGGGCCCGATGGCGTCGGCGCAGGAGCTGCTGGCGTGCCTTCCGGCGGAGGTCCTCGCCCGCAGGTGCGCGAGCTGCTTGCTGCACGGGGCGCGTGCAGCAGAGCGGTCGCCCCTGTTACCACACTGCCCTGTTACTCGATGCAATCTGTCATTCACACAGGCGCATGACAACATATTCTGAAGCCGTTCGACCGCGAAACGCTCGAAGGAAAGCTGCAGCTCGTCGGTATCGCTTGAGGCTGTTTCCATGGGCCGGCCACAACCCCTGATATCTGACCCTGAACCTACGTCGCCAGCGCCGGTGCGCGGTGGGCTGCCTGGGCGCGGCTGTCGTTCGCAGTCGGATCTGGGTCGCGCGCTGTTGTCCGCGGCAGCCGGGCGCCTCATGCGGCACTCGCGCAGCGGCGGCGAGATGGCATTTGTGGGCGGTCCGACTGGCTACCCGCGCAGCAGCGCAGCGGCCGCGAGCCCCTGCTCGCCGCCCACGACGCGGCATCGGCAGCGGTCCGGTCCGCAACCCGAGGGGCCCTATGTTCCGCGCCAGCACTGACGCAAACGCCGCGCCCAACCTCCCTGCCGACCAGCAGCCCCACCTGCAGCAGCAGCAGCAGCAGCCGCAGCAGCTCGAGGAACAGCAACAGCAGCAGCAGCACCAGGCCAGCCTGGACTTGGATCTGCTGCTCGACTTGGACGCCCGGACAGCACTGCGCTGCAGCGCTCCACCTCTGGCGCGGCGCGCACCGCCCAGCCAGCCGCGGCAGCATCATCTGCGACGCCACCGCCACCGCCGCAGCAAAACTAGCTACCGCTAGGCGGTGCTCGCGAGCTGGTGGGCGTCCGCGTTCGCAACGGGCCAGCAGGGGCCGCAGCACTCGCAAGCGGCGGCAGCGGCGGCGCCCGCGCCCCCGGGCCAGCAGCAGCACGCGCGCCGTGGACGCCCAGCCGGAGACGGCCCCCAGGAATGAGTTCTGGGGCCATCCCCAGCGGTGGCTGTCGCCAGCGCAGCAGCGCCTCGACGTGCACGACATGCGCATCCGCCACCTGCAGCTTGGGCTGGAAGCGCAGTGTCAATTGTCCGCGCTCGATCGACTTGCGCAGGTCCGACATCAGCGTCAGCTGGCGCAGGTGGACCTCGTCGCGCTCGGGCTGACGACGAGGAGGCGCAGGCGGCGCGGCGCGCGTCTGCAGGGTCCTGCGGAAGCGAGGCGTGCGCGGCCGTGGATGCGGCGTCAGCTCCGGCCACCGCAGAGCAGCCAGAGGCGGCCGAGACTTGTGGCGCGGTATTGAGGGGCGAAGGCCTGCCCTGGCGGCGCTTGACGTACTGCGGTCTCGGTGATCCCGATGCAAGGGTCGTTGTTGACCAGGATCTTCTGTCCGGTCTTCACGTCGTTCATGCCCAGGCTGGCCATGGAATCTCCTGATGGGGCCGCCCGCGGGCAGCTAGAATGATGCCAGCGCTGGTGAACGGAGCAGAGCAGGGCGCGGTGGAGTGACCCCAGCCGTAGTTCACTGCCCTGGCTCAGCCAGGTCGCAGTGTCGCCTGTCACCGCCGCGTGGGCCATGCTCGTGCGACAGCAGTCGGTCGCCATCCAGCACCAGGCCCTGCACATGGCGGTGGCCATAGCTGTAGATCTCGGGCAGTACGCCCTCCCGGCCGACGAAGGGGTTGTCACGGGGCACGCTGCCGTCGGCATTGAGCGGAACGGTGCCGGTGCGGCTGTCGACTGCGGATTCCCGCTGCAGCGGCTGCGCGGCTCCCTGCGGTGGCAGCGCAACGGGCCCAGGCGGCGGCAAGAATCAGGCCGGGGACCTGCAGCAGGACGCCGTGCTGGCAGCGCATCTGCTATCACCATGAGGCCTGCCGGAGGCCGCAGCAAACGCGGGCCACCCAGGGGGAAACGCCTGAAGCGGGACGCCGCATGCCACGGCGGTGGCGTGGCTGCGCAGCGACGGGGCTGGTGCTGCCGTCGGCAAGCGCGGTGGGGACGCTGGCGGCGCCCCTGCTGCGGCCGGCCGACACGGATCGTTCGTTGTGACGCCATCCGTGGCTGCGGCTGGCGCAGGCGTCTTCCGCGAGGACCCAGCCACGGGCGGCGACGGCAGCGCCGGGTGGTTTGACCGGATCCTTGATGGCCCCTCGGCCCTGGCGCTGTGAAGCAGAACAGCATCGAGAAAAACCTCTCCATCATTGCCATTGTGGGCGAGGGCATGAAAAAAAGTACCGGGGTATCGGGGAATACTAAGCCCGGTACTGCCAAGGGCGCTTCAAATCTGCTGCATAGGCACATGCATTATGCCTTACACTGCCAACACCATGCACTCGCACATAGCAGCTACACACTGTAGCCAATATGGATACCGTAAAGGTGGTCATTCATTTTGACCAAACCGGCGTGCAAATGCCATGACGAATGGACACGGAACGAAAACGTTGTGCATGCATATGTCTGAGCCTGATCCACGATATTTTGATGGCAAGCTGCAGGAGCGTGTGGTAGAAGAGGAACCACATATAAACTACTGCTTAAAGATACCATTGATTCTCAAACCAAAGTTTTATCCTGCATGCATGATTTGGTTAATCTTCTTCCGCTGTAGCCGCTAAGGATGGCAAAGTGGTCATATGAAGGCAACGGCAAGCTGCCGCGCCCAACGCCAGCCTTCGGCTCCTTGCTTCCTGACGACTTGTCCGCTTTCAGCCACTCTGCGCCAAACTCAGCACGTCAAACACGGCTGAGGGTAATTATGTCACCTGGGCTGTGCCACCTACGTATGCGGCTTCACATGACGATTTTCAACTCGTACGATTTACCCGCCTGGCCCAAAAAGGTAAGATCAGCGATATTAGCAGTGTCTACAGAATAGAACTTATAGAAATTGCGCACATTGTATCAATTGATAGGTCAGCGCTGACCCAGATTACCAGTCGGCATCAGCGCGGACGCGGCCCTCGCTCCCCAGCTGGGCCCCCTCGGGTTCTCCTGACTGGGGCCATGCACGACAGGGCCCCGTGCGGCGCTGGTGCACCTGAAAGGTGCAATACTACACTGCGCTCCCAGGGCTCGACGGCTACCATCGCCCGATGCATGTCCAGCCCAGCGGGCGGCATGGAATGGAACGGCCTCTCGGCCGAGTACGACTTCTACAAGGGTACTTTTGATAAACTCGAAATCAAGCCCGTGGTTTTCCGGGTGGGTGAGTTCAAGAGCGCCGTGGAGATGTTCTCGCGCAGCATTGACGAGAGCTGGGCAACAGCAGGTACAGTTAGCAGACTACTCTCCCACGATCACGACGTCCCCACGTGGCTTCAGTTTTCACTGCTCTAATTTCTTTGGTGCGAGCGGTAAAAAAAACGCTCCAGTAGCAAATTCATCTGCAACGTGCGCCATGCTCAATATGCGTGGGCCATTCCAGAATAGCTTTATGAACATGTGTATCTTAACAATATCTTGGCATTAGTTCAGCGATCAAAGTATCTTTTGAAGGCTCAAATAAGAAATCAGTTTCTTTCTGCTCGGCGGGTTTTTCCACTTTAGGGATCGGCTGCTTCACTCAATAAGGGTTTGAGCAGGGTCTGCTTCCAGAGCTGAATCCGTGAGTTGCCTTGCGATTTACCAGATGAGTATCCAGAGGTAACTCTTGATTGATGTGGTCTAATCTATGTACCCGACAACAGGACTTGCATAATCACACCAGGTAACTTCAAAACGGTCCAGGCGCATGTTCTGTCGATCGTTCACCATGGCGCTGGTCACACAAACATGCCGACTGTTGCTGGCAATAATATCTGAAGAGTTATCTGCACTGGCAATGTCCTGTTTTCAAACAGTATACAGGAAACAACAGGGTATTTCCTGGGTATAAAAGCTGAAATCTATCAGTCCGCATGTGCAAATGCTACAAAACATGCTTATATAATGCTGCCCCTAAATATTCCTCCGCATAGCCTCTTACCGTTGCAGTCAGTGCCTCATCAGACCTCGCCGGACCGACGCAAAAAAATCAGCCCCATTTCCTTTCTTTTCCACCCCATTCCGCGACCCTGCTGCCTGCACCCCTTTGTCACTGAGCGACCCCACCCCACCCATCTGGCCGAGCTTGTCACGCCGGCTCCTCACCACTCACCACCACACCCACTCACGCTGGCACCAGCTCCTGTCCTGGTCCCAGGCGCACTCCTGCCGCGCCTCTGCCAGCAGCACCAGCGCCGGACCTGTACACGCCTCGGCAGCGCTGGGGACGGCGCGCGTTGGCGCGCAAACAGGTGGGGTCCACTGAGGCCCGTTGTTTGTTGGTTTTGCTGTGGGGGGCGCAGCTGCAGAGGTATGTTGGCTGGTCGTCGTTTCCTGCCTGAAAGGCCACTTCAGCATCACAAAGTGCAGACTTGAGTAGTGCTCCGCAATGCCATGCGCATCGCTTTTGCTCTTTATCAGCTTGATGTTGAGGTGAGACAGCCAGGATCCTGTGCAGAGGCCCCTGCGCGTATCACTCCACTGGAGGGATTTTGCCGCGAGCGGTCGGCCCAGCCACTCGAGCATAGCTCTCGTGGCCTTGCCACACGTCCTCCAAACGCAGCCACGCTGTGATGTACGACTAGGCGGCAAAGCCGCGCCTTGAGCAAATGCCCTGGCTGGCTCGCTCACCACCCCCGCGCCTCTGCCAACGCGCCTCTGAGAGATGGCACCTCCTAGTGGCATCTGACGTCCTGCCGTCCCTGCTCCGCGCAGCAGCCTCAAACACTTCGCCGAGGATGCGCACGCCCAGCCCCGGGCCGGGGAACGGATGGCGGTAGACCATCGTCCGCGGCAGACCGAGTTCCACGCCCAGCCGTCGCACTTCGTCCTTGAACAGTTCGCGCAGCGGCTCCACCAGGCCCAACTTCATGTGCTCGGGCAGGCCACCGACGTTGTGGTGGCTCTTGATGATGCCGCCTTGCCGGTCTTGCTCCCGGCCGACTCGATCACGTCCGATCTCGTTCATGTTGAAGCTGTCGGCGAAGAGCACGACGCCGATCAGGATGAACCCGATCGACACTTCATAGGAGATCATCTGCGCCGAGGCGCGCATCGCCGAAAAGAAGGGATATTTCGAGTTCGACGCCCAGCCCGACAGGATCACACCGTACCACGCGGCCACAAACGCCAGCATCGCATGGCCATGCTGCGAGCCGACTCTGGCAAGTGGACGTCGCCCGCCACCTCCCTCGCGCCTCCAGCACTGCCTCCCTGAGCGCCCCCTGCTCGCGCTGCTCAGGCCTCACCGCCCCCATGGGCATGCGGCAGTTGCCACCGCCCCTGATGGCCGCGCGCTCGGCTGCCGCCGCGTGGCTCATAAGCGGCGCCGTCAGGACCTCGATGACTTCGTGCAGGGATGGGCAGTAGTCGTGGTCCACCAGGCGCTTCTGGTAGCCCTCTGCGTTGCGCAGCATGGTCTGCACCACCTCCGGCCCCAACCCAGGTGTCATGGCCTCCTGCGGCCACCTTCCCCCCACATCACCATGCTGCTGCTTGATGGGCAAGCAGCGGCGAGTGGGCAGTCGCACCTCCGCATAGGGCGTGGCCCGATAGCGCCCGCCTGCCTAGCCTCATCGCACTGATCGAGGCACCCACCCATGGCAGCACGCCCCGAGCATGGTGGTCCAGCGCCTCCCGCGCCTTGTCAGCCGCTGACGCAGCGCGCCCCACAGCGCGGAGGACCCGCTCCGGCAGGAGCTGCTGCTGCTGCTGCTGCTGCTGCTGCTGCTGCTGCTGCTGCTGCTGCTGCTGCCCCTGCTGCTGCTGCCCCTGCTGCCGCTGCTGTTGCTTCTGCTGCTGTTGCTGATGCTGCTGTTGCTGGACAGCCTCGGCGCGCGAAGCAGTTTTGATCTGCAGGCGCACGGACGCCTGTGGCGTTGTGGCCGCGGGGGCGAGCGCCACACACGCGCCCTTGAGGGGGGAGGCCACCTCGGGCCCTGACTCGTGACTCGCGCTTGCTGGACCGCTGGTGCTAGCAACCTTGCTGCCGCCGCTTGCCGCCAGCTCTCCTGAACCCTTGCCGCTGGCTCGTTGAGCGGGATGCGCACGATGCCGTCCGGCGCGGTCATCGCCTTCGACACCAGGCCGGTCTGGCGCCGCGTGTCGAAGTAGCGTGCTCGCAAGTTGAACAGCTTCTCGTAGTAGTCGCTCCACTTCTGCATGTTGCCGAAGTAGAGGTTGTGGGTGAGGTGGTCGATGAAGGTCAGGCCGAATCCGGCGGGGTTCTGGTCGACGCCCTCGATGTCCGCCACGCAACCGCACCCTTGAGCCTGCTCTGAGCCGCACAAGCCTTCGGCTGCTGCTGCTGCTGCTGCTGCTGCTGCTGCCGCTGCTGTTGCTGCAACCCAGATGCCCCGGCGCCACTGTCAGGCGCGGCGCTGGCAGCGGGCTTCCAATCGGCGGCCGTGCAGAGGGTGCAGGCCTTCTCACTTTTTGTTGCCCCCACTGCCGCAGCCAGCACGCCACTGCCTGTGCCGTCGCCACTGCTGCCGCTCGCTGCACCACCTACCGCCAAAGCGTCAGCACAGTGGCTGGGTGCGGCCTACAGCACCATGGCACGCCTTCACCAATGCGCGGACGCTGCTGTGGCCGGCAATCCTGCGGGCGGCGGTGGTCTGCGCCGGATGACAGGGGTCGCTCGACGGTGCCGGGACCGAAAGCAACGACCGCGAGCGCGCTTGGCGATTATCGTCTCTACTCGTCTGGCCGTGCGGGACATGACCATGACGGCATCGTCGCCAGCAGGCAAAGGTCAGTGTTGTCGGTAAGTGGGTAGCACAACTGCTGAGGAATGGTAGGGTGTAGATGCCGCTATTTTTTTTCTGATGTTCGGGCTTTTGTGGTGCCCCAGGCAATGGGTATGGAAGTGCTGCTGATCGAAAAGCAAGGTCCCTTGTTGCCTGACCCGAAAAACTGCTGCACGACTCTCAACATGTCATGCGGAAGGGGCAGCAAAAAACTCTCTTATGTTTATGATGCGACTCCGCCTGAATAACAAAGTGCTCCGACGGCCGGTATTCCGATCAATCATCGGCGTTCGGCGCACCCGCTGGCCAGGCGCGCACCGCACGGCCCTCCTCCGTGCCCGGCAGGTGCGGTGTCGGCGTTGAACCTCAGGGTGGGCTTCTGGGTGGCCTCGATCAGGGCCTCCACCAGGTCGGCAGCGCATCCAGGGCGTGCTGTGAAGAGGTCACCTGGCGATGTTTGGTACGTGAAAGGAGGACTGTGTGATTTGCTGCTGCCTTATTCACAGACAGTTTGATAGGTTCAGGCATATTGATATCAGCAATGCTGGCTTTTGAACAGGCCGTCCCATGCGTGCTGGTCAGCAAATCAGGCGCCCAAAGCAGTGGAGGCGCGCACCCATACCAGCAGGCACGAGCAAGGAAGGTAGGCCTTGGCACCAAAACATGTGCCCTGATCGGCACCACAAAGCCATGTTACAGACCCTCATGGCTATCTGGGCGCAAGAGCCAGCAAGGCATGTGATCCACAGCAACCACTGCATGTGCGTGCTGCGCTGCGGCCTCACCCGCGCAAGGAGTTCTACCTGCAAGGATCCTGATCAACCTGGTCGAGGCGGGGGACGATGCCGCGGTGCGCGCGCGACTGGTGACGATGGGGCGGCGGCTGTATCGCTTCGGGCACGTGATGTTCGGTTTCGCCATCGTGCTTGGGCTGGTGCTGTGGATGCACTTCCGCATCGGCGGCGGCTGGATGCACGCCAAGCTGCTTGTGGTCGCGTTGCTGCTCGCGCATTTCATGCCCTGCCTGGCGACCTGTGCTGAGGTACATACGGGAGTTTGCGTGCGGCTGCTTGGAGCGAACGCTGCAGTGAGCAGCTGCAGCAGCATCGGCCAGCCTTGGACGTGAACAGAGTGATCTGGAGCCTCTTCGCTGGCCTGCTTATCATTCTGCGCGTCTTCGGGGGATAGACTGCTACCGTATCTATACGCAGGATGTCGCCAGAGGGCTAGCTGATGGTGTAGTGGCGGCATTGCCACTGAAGCGCGTGGTGGCTGTCGTGTCCGGGTAATGGGCAGGCAGCAAAATAGTTACGACCTTGTTGACTCTATGCTCAACTCCAACGTGCACGGCGACCCCGACAATTACATCAGCCTGCTGTCGGCGGCGCAGATTGAGACGTTGCGGCACGTTTACGAGCACAAAAATTCCAAGCAGATCGCCCGCCTGATGAATGTCTCGCCGCACACGGTCGACGAACGCGTGCGGCGTGTGTTAAAGAAACTTAATGTTTCTAACAGGATAGAGGCCGCGCGCATCCTGGCTGTTAACGGTGTCTTCGATCATGTTACCCCTTATCAGCGGCTTTGCCGATATACAGATTCATCTTATGGCATTCCTCCGCGAAGGTGCGGCGATCGAAGACTTCAAGCGTCCCGACCGCATTGTTGTCGGCATCGAAGATGAGCGGGCCCGAGCGGTGATGACCGAAGTCTATCGTCCGCTTTATCTCAACCAGGCGCCGCTGTTGTTCACCAACCGCCGCACTGCCGAGCTGACCAAATAATGCAGCTGGGTTGCATTCCGATTTCTGTCTGCTGCTGCACCGTAAACACCACGCCCGGTAAAAGGCTTCTGCCACTACCATGGCAGTGCCAATTGCAGCAAAGATAGAAGGAGGCATGGTACCTGGTCGATTACCCGTGTATGGTTATGAGCTGGTCTAAATCACAAAGGGAGCAATGGCTGTGGTGTGGTGTAGTGTGGTGTGGTGTGGTGTGGGGTCAGCTGAGGGTCGGTTGGGGAAGGTTGGGGGCGCAGTGGGAAGGAGTGGGGTGGGATAGGGGGAGCGGGGGTGCATTTTTGTTTTGGGGGGCGTGGTGATGGATGATGCGCGCAATGAGTTCAAACATTGGCCTGAATGCCGCAAAAACGGGCTGAATCCAATGAAATCAAATCTGCTGTGTTGCCGGAAGTGTTGCCGGTCAGTCAACCGTGCGAGCTTCTGCAAACGCCCTGCCCTTAACGTCTGCCCTGCCCACGTTCGACGCAAGCCGATCCTATGTCCTTGCGCAGACAACCAGCGCACCACTGGTCAACGCAGGCGCCGCTCGCCAGCGCCTCGGCCAGCTCCTCAGCTGCTGCCCTGCCCGCGCTGCTGGCCGGCACGCCGCGCTCCCACAGCGCAGATGCGCCCCACAGCCGGCCGGTGTTCGACTCTGCCACCAGCAGCAGCCCGCCGCCATCGCCCATGGCCGTCGCGTTGCCCTCGCGCACCACCTGCTTGCACCAAAGACCGCCGCTCCCAGCTGCTGTACTGCTGCCGCTGTGGCCACCGCTTCGCCACTGTCCTGTTCGCTGCCCCTGCTGCTGCACTGGACCCTGCGGCACAGTGCACATGCCGAGCTCGTCTGCTCTCCGGCGTGGCGGTAAGCTGGAGGGAGAATTCTTTCATCGGCGGCCCAGACTATGTCGAGATTCAGTTCGTGGTGGAGCGAGAATGGCTGGCTCCAAGAACCGGAGCGCAGCGTACTTTTGTACGTGAGCACCGGAAGCGCAGGAGACGGTCGTTCGCACTTACACATCATTATTGGCAGGTTGTGTATTGAGCGTGAAATTTTTCGCATCGGTTTCGGGTAATCGCTGTATGCCAAAGTTTACTTCGGTCATATTTGCTGAACTGCTGGTAAAGCTAATGCTTCCGTCCGGGTTAAGGTCATCGGTATTATTGAGCCCTTCTCCGGTAGTGGCCCAGCCGGCCGGTAGTGGCCTCACCCGGTGCCAGCGCCCTCGCGCGAGCCACCAGCTTGCCGCCGCCCCGAGGGTAGAAGCCGCGCGATGCAGGCGCACTCGATCAACGCTGCCGGCACGACCACGAGCTTGGCGAGCAGCACGCGCTCCAGCCAGCCCACCGGCGGCGCAAACGCAGTCATCGTGCGCTCAGGTGAGCGGCTCGACCGCTGCGCGGCCTGTGCCGCCGGTGCTGCAGTGCTCCACCGCTGCTGTTGCCAGCCAACAGAGTGTCCGGTGTCGCGGGCACCGCCGTCGTGGCGAAGAGCATGCATGGAGCGCCTGCTGCACCATCAGCGTGCAGCTGCCGGCGGTGCCGGTGTCTGCGAGGACTGCCCGCACAGCAGCCGCCCGGGCGCCAGCGACACTCTGCAGGACCGCTGCTGCCGCCGCCCAGCCGGCCGTGGCACATAGCCTCGACCAGCCTGGGCCAGTCAGGTGCTGCGTGGACAGGCCGCGCTCTCGATCAGCTCCGGGATGAAAATTGAAGGTGCAAATGTGGGTTTACCGTGGATGGCACAGCAGGCCGCTAACTGCCGCCGACCTCTCGCCCTAGCGAGAAGAGGGATGCTCTGACAGCGCTCCAGACGCAGCGGCGCACCTGCGCGTATGCGGCTGACGACCACTGCCTGACGGTGATGGCGGCCAGGGCGGTCGCATTGCGCAGGATCTGCCCACCCCCTCCAGCATGGAACCGCAATCGAGTCGCATCAGGCGGCTCGGCCAACTCGCTGAAGAGCCTCTGGCGCGACATGGTCGCCGGAAGCGCCTTCGCAGAGTTTGCCGTAGAGAGATCAGAAACGCCTTGTTGCTGGGGTGTTACTGACAGGGGCACATCCAAGCGCACGCAGTCTCGAGCGTTGGCACCATCTGTATATGACATCTTCAGGAATAAAAGCCTGCTCAACCCGCTGGACCCAAATTTTGAGAACCCGGGACAAATCAGCGGCACGGTGCAAGAGAATACCGGTACGATCAGCGCGGTGTTTGAGACAGATCGTCGAATACTTGACTGATGCACTCTGATAAAGCAGTACCGTACAAGATACAAGACAGGCTTCGTGGCCATAATGACGATTGCGCAGCCTATCAGACGTTTCGGCTAAAACGATATGCTGAACTCACTGTTGAGCGAGACAGATGAAACAAACTTGGCCAGGTTCAATATAAATACGAAGCAACTAAGCCGTCACTAAGTTGTCCAGGCGAGCCTCAGCACTGTTGTATAGGACAGTTATTCGCACAATATTTAGTACCGATACAACGGTTATATGCCATTGGTACAGACACTACAGAGCGATACTGTTGCAGATACCGGGCGGCAAACAGTTCACACTAAGGCAGCTTAAAACAGTGTCAGCTCTAATGACCTGTTATGGGGACTACTAGTTCAGGAGGATAGTCCAGCCCCAATATGATGTTTTAATCTTTTGATACATTGCACAGCAATTCTATTGATCCAATCTTGTACTTGTTCTATGCCTTACAGAGGGTTTCCGCTGTTTCCCCGCGCCAGTTGGGGTGCAACACGCTTGCTACGTGTCTGTTGTGCGACTGGATTACCTTGATAATAGAACGCAATTCACTCCAAGTCTGTTATCACCAACCATCAATGTAGCCTCTTGGATGAATAAGTCGATCGACTCGCCAGTAGCATGATGACACAACGAGGGCCAAGTTGTACTGTGGGGTGTCCAGAGTGGTCACCACCGAAGACACCGCGCCAGCAGATGCTTCCCAGGTCCAGTTTATCCAGGAAATGGCCATCAAAGCTGGACTACCGTTTACAGGCAGCGCCTTAATACTGTAAGCCCCAGGCATTATTACGGGCATCATCATTGAGCTGGTGCAAGTGCTGTACACTATAAACGCACTGGGTACAAAAATACCTGCCGGCATTTTATTCCCTTTTGAAAACACTGGCCTTCAAAAGCACCGAAGCTCAATCAGGAGTGGGTCTACTTTAATTTGTGGTGCACTATCAGCCATCAATGCACACCGCAACCGTGATTCTCTTGGTTCTGGCGCGGAGCTGGCGGGCAGATCATTGATTTCCGGAAAATGCGATGGCATAGAGATGGCGACGCGAGGAGATCCAATGCCGACGCCTGATGAAGCCAAAGTAACCGCGGTCCTCAACAAGAATGACCGTGACATCCGCTGTCGCCAAGCGGTCGAGCGGGCGTGGGAGCATTGTCGGAAGCTGCCGGATCGCGCTTGGTGGCGCCGTAAATCTACCACCGCAGCGATTATGTGGGAGCAGTCCATCGCCAATGTCGGCATGGCGCGTGCACTCAAAGTAGTCGCACAAGATACACAAGACCTATGCTGACGGCTTCGCGTGGCGTCAGAAGTCGGCTGTCCTCATGGGATGAGGGCGGCGGCGTCACGATCTCCATCCGCTCGGCGAGCAGCGGGCGGAAGCTCGGGCGCGATTTCAGCCCCGAATACCAGCCTTCGTCTGTTGTGTCCCGTCCAGTCGATCCCGCCGAGATAGTCGGCGACCGAAATATGCGCCGCGGCAGTCAGGTCGGCGAGGCTCATCGTCGCGCCCGCGAGCCAGGTGCGGTGGTCGATGAGATAATCGACATAGTCGAGATGGTTTTGGCGGCCTTCATCGCCTGCAGCAGCAGCAGCAGCAGCAGCAGCAGCAGCAGCAGCTGCAGCAGCAGCAGCGGCAGCTGCATCATGCGTTGATGCAACCCTTGGTGGCTGCACCCAGCAGCTCCGGCGGTCCGAATGGGCGGTCGAGTCAGGGTGCGAGCGCCGCTAGCCGGCATGAACCTTCGCTACTTGATGGGCAGCGGCAGCAGCAGGAGCAACAGCGGCAGCAGCAACAGCAGCAGCGACGGCAGCAGCAGCAGCAGCAGCAGCAGCAGCAGCAGCAGCAGCAGCAGCAGAAACCACAGTGGGGTGGTCAGCTGATTACCGTCCTGTCCTGCGTCTGCACGCGAGCTGGAGGGCCGATAGTGACCGTATCGTTCGTGATCCGGCGAATGCGGCATCTACGTATATCGCCTGCCATGCCCTTGACCCATCCTGTTCCCGTACCATCCGAAGGAGGCTGAAATGCTTGTTCCCAATGTCGACAGATCGCTCGATCTTTTGCCAAGATGCACGGCGCCCTCGACGCCGGACGCGGAAGAAGATTCGTCACGCCTCGCAATCCCGCAGCGACGATTTTGTTGGTAATGCATCCGTCAACAAAAACGCTGTGTCCGCTTTGCCTGCAGCAGCATGCCACATCAGGCTTTCCCGGGCTGGTACGCAGGGTGTCGTGTTTACAATTAGCTGTGGCAATGTTTGAAGCAGACCTTCTGCCTTGATTGGTGTTCCATGCAATCTCCTTACTTTAGTATTCCAAGCTGCTTTCTCCTTGGTTTGATTACCCTCATCACCTCTTCGGACCACCAGCATCTGGCTAATCCAAACATTCCCTGCTTGCATCAACTCCCTCACCTCCCTCGCTCCCAAACCCCCCGCGCAGTATCAGACATCCAGAACGGCAAGCCGGTGTCATTGCGCCCTCGCACGCGTCTGGCCCAAGACAAAGCGGCAGATCAACCGGTGAAATTGCGCCCAGATGCGCACGAACCAGATCGTCGCCTTCTGCGAGCGGGAGCAGCAGCATCATCAGCACCGAAGCAGCAGCTCAGCAGCAAAACAGCAGCAACAGCACAGAACTAGCAGCAAGGCGCAATTCTATGAAAGCAGCCAGGAGCGCCCGCTTCATGCCAGCCCGCAGCTATCCATGCTATTCGCGACAACAGCGTTGCACCAACCACTGCGGCTCGGCCACGCCAGGCGTGCTGCTGCGGCAGCCCACCTACGCACGCCCGCAACGCCGGCAATGGCGCAGGCTGCGGGCAAGCCAAACAGCTACTCGGCGCTGCGGATATCAGCGCGGGGGCTCTGCGCCACGTCAGCCACTGCAGCCGGCGCAGATGAATGCAGCGCCGCCATGCCGCGCGATCGCAGCAGCGTCAATCCCCGCCAGCGGTGAAGTGCGTTGATGTCGGCAGCGCATGGTGGCGTACACGCGCCCAGCCCCATGCAGCGGCACTGGCAGCCACCCACCGCGACTGACGCGCCGGCGGTGTCGCTTCCGCGCGGCCGCTTGCCGTGTCTGGCAAAGGATGTGATGCGCGCAGTGGCGACCCCGGCTTGCGCCGTGCTTCCCGTCTGCGAGGAGGCCGTGCGACGCCGGGAGGGTTAAGGTCATCGCCACAGCACGTGGCAGAGCCTCGCCTAAAATGCCGCTTCGGGGCTGCGCTGGCTGCAGATCAACCTGCGGCTGGCAGAGCACGCACGGCGGTTCCACGGCCTCGCCGCGCAGTGCTTTGCACAAGGCCTCGGCCCGGTGGGGCGGCAGCAGGCCCAGCGCCAGCAGCAGCAGCAGCAGCAGCAGCAGCAGCAGCGCGGGCGGGCGGCGTGGGCACGGTCGGCAATGAGAGCGCGGACACCCAGGCGCGGCTTCAGGCGGCATGCCGGCGGTCCGGGCTGGCCTACCACCCGGCAGCACCCTCAGGGTGTGGCGCGACATCAGCAGCTTCTTCAGCGGCGCGCGCGGCGGCGGCCGCGGGCGGCGCAGCGGCCGCGGCGGCGGCGCTGCGAGCGCTGCAAAGCGCAAGGCGCGGGCTGGCAAGGGGCGCCACGGGGACGATGACGATGATGAGAGCGCCGGCAGCGGCCAGGAGGACGACGAAAGGACATGGCGCGCTGGTTGTCCAACTATGCCGAGGAAGATGCGGCCTCCTACATCTGCCTGCGGCCGAGAATGAGGAACAGGGGCTTGCGCTCGGTTTCATGTACGACGATTGCCGCGCACGACTCCTCGACCGGGTTACCTATATCACGCAAATCTGGGCTGGAACCTTCCAGGATTATCGTACGCGGCACTTTGTACAGCGGGTGGCGACCGCGTGAACCCCTCGACGTGTCTGACCTGGCATCACGTTCGAATTTCAGCGTGTTCATGACGCCCGAAGATAGCGGCGTATCACTCAAACCCTCAAACCCAATACCGGGTTGCACAAGGAGTGGGTTATCGGCACCAGCCGCTGCTCAAAGCTACGCAGCGGGTCCAGGTCGCCCTTGCTAGGTGCGGCCGTGACGCCCGCCAGGTGTAGTGGCACCAGCTTATGCATCCACCGAGCGTGGCGCGCTGGAGAGCCATCCAAATCGGCGAGCTGCGTCCAGGCCTGATGTGCAATGCAGCAGTTGCAGACCCGCTGCTACGCTTCTGTCTGGCCATATACTCACTTTCCAGGCGAGCGCCTTCGACCACTCGGCCACCGCTCCGCATGCACCCGGTCTTTTCGTGCAAAGCACGGAGCGTGAATCGGGTGCTCAACCAATTCGCACTGGAACGCGCGCCCTAATCGCTTGGCGGGGGTTTCGCAAGCCGATTGGGCGTGGCAGACATCGGTCATGAAACACTTGCTTCTGACGGCCGCGGCGGCCGCATCGTTCGTCCTTCCGCGCTTATGCGCTGCCAAGCCCTGGGCGGCACCGGCTTGTCGGTGGCATGGCGGCGGCGACTCGAGGAGCAGCGCGTCCCCGGGACAGGGCACGCACCGATGGTCTGCGGCGGCATCAGCGGTGCTGGTCGCCTGACGCGTCGGATCTGGCTAATGGCAGAGCGCTTCCGCCTGACGGTTTCAGGCAGGCGTGGCGGCGAGTTGCCGCCGCCTGCCTGAAATCAAGCTGCCGTGGTGCAGAGGTGCGGCCATGATCGCAGCGACGGCGGTCGGCGCCATCAATGCCGACAGTGTGCAGCGCAGAGGCGAGGAGAGCGGGGGTGGGGGCGAGGCGGGCGACGGTGCTGGCGGCAGCGGGAACGATCCGGATGCGTCGCCCGCGCCGCCCGTCTGCTTGGTGCACGGTGAGATGGGCGTGAGCTGCCTGCTTGAATGGGCGGTGAAGCCGCGAAGATCTTAAAATTGAATTATAGAGTGGGCAGGTCTGTAGATGTATCCGGGCGTGTAGCTTCAGATCCTTCTAACGCGATGATAAAGATTACGATTGAAGCGACCGATAAACGTCCGAATTGCAAATGGCTGAGTATAAACCTGCCTGCGTACCCTCGTCTGAACCCACAGGTTCCCGCTTTCGGCCGCGACCAGAGCCTCCTGTGGCCCTCGGTGCGCGACGCTGCCTATGCGGCCAGCGGCCCCGCCACCTTCGCTTACGGCCTGCCGCACGAGCCTCCAGCGGCCTCGCGTATCGGCGGTGGGCGAGCAGGCTGGCGGGGAGCAGCCACGCAGCAGAAGCGGCAGCCGGCTCGGCGGGGGCCCGCTCCAAAGGCGGTGGTGTGCGTGTGTTGGTGGCGGCCCACACCAACGTGGCTGTGGACCGCGTCCTGCTGGGGCTGGCGGGTGGGTGGTGACGGGTGCGCACGCGTGGGGTTGTGCTGCGCAGTGTGAGGTGGGCAGTGGCGGTCCTGCTGCTGGGGGCCGCTTTTGATGTGGCTGCCGCGCGACGTGTCGGCCGGTGCAATTACACGCTGTGTTTCAGGGGCCGTTCTTTGTCAGCACGAACATCCCTGACCATGCACGTATCTCAAGAATAATGAACGACTCCGAAGATGCATGCGCACGGTGACATCGCAAACACGCACAAGATCCCACTGCATCACACGGCAACGACAACCGCAGACAGCGGGTTCACCGACATGCTGCGCGTGCGGCTCCCTGCAGCGAACGCTCGGCCGTGCTGCGTTCTCGTTCCACGCTGGCGACGACAGCCGCGATGCGAGGCCAGCCTGCGGGCCTTTCGGCCAGGCGCGACCGCGGGACCGATTTCACGCAAAGCAAATTCGATGGCGTCGATGCAAGCTTGCGCTTCGTCCATGATCCGGCGGGCGCAGCGCAATGGCTCGCACTCGGCTATGTCCAGCTTCGCGATTTCGAGAGCGGCTTCGCGAGCGTCGCGACGGGACGCACTTGCTCCCGGCGAGGAATGCAAACAGCGTTCCGGTCAGCAACCGCGTTTCACACCCACCAGCATCATTCGCCCGCCAGCCCCCGCAGGCGGGAGATCTCTAGCTGCAGGCCGGGGCGGAGCGCAAGCGCAGGTGCCGCCTGGGCAGCGCGGCGGTGGTGGGCATACGTGCTGCGCGGCGCTGCAGGCCGCTCTTGAGGGAGCAGAAGTTTGACGGTGAGGGGGTTGGGTTGTTCGTGGTGTTTTCGTTGGTCATCCGCCAATCTAGCACTGATGGCCGACGTGTATTACGTCGAGCGTGGGGGTTGTCAGGGTCGGGGAGGGGGGGGCTTACGGCTGCTGGTTTGCCGACATCGGGCTTGTCGAGGGTACATGAGACGCTCTATTGGGCACACCCTCCTTGGCCTTGGAGGTTTCTGCGGTGCACGCCTGATGGGGCAGACGCACTGATTGCACCTCCCCGGCAGCAGCCCGGCCTCTGCAGCTCCATGCCGCAGCCCTGCCATCCACCACCTTCCCCACCTCCTCGTGCTGCTTGATTGCAGCGTCACAGGCTTACAGAGCATCAGCCTGGAGCCATCCTCAGGCACACTGCAGGTGGGGGCGCTGGGGGGGGGCGCTCTGTATTCGTGATGGCAAGAGTGACGCCAGACCGCTAATTAGCACAGGCTTACCTCTCATCACGGGCGCCTATCTGCGTCGACGTGCTGGTGCGAGCACCCGGCACCTCACACCCTGCTCGACACCCATCGCAGGTACCTCATCGCGGCAGGCGACGCCCTGCAGCTGCCCCCAGTCATCGCCAGCCCCTCCGCTCTCACGCTGATCAACACGCAGCCGCCTGGTGGCGCGCGGGAGGACGGCGGCGCGGCGGCATCCGGGGCGGCGGCTGTGGCGGCGGCTGTGGCGGCGACAGGTGGCGACCTGATCCTGGATGCTCTTTGCGCGGCTGCGCAACGGGCCACCAGGCCCACCCAGGTAGAGCTGGCGCAGTACCAGTATATCCTGCCCCGCCTGAGGGGGATGTGGAGTCACCTGGAGCGCCAGGGTGGCGGCAGCTTGCGCTGCCGCGAGCCCGGGCACCCGCAGGGTCAGCTGCAGTGCCGCTGGGCCACACGCCACGCCCCACGGCCATCCCTCTCCCCTCGCGCCCACGCCGACACCAACTCGAGCCCTTGCTGCCCCCAATCGCTGGTGTTGCGCGCAGCTGTCACCCTGCGCTATCGGCCATCCCCAACCGCTGCGTCTATGGCGGCCGCCTGCGCGACGGCGTCACCGCGGCGCAGCGCGGTCCGCTGCTGCCCGGCCTGCCGCCGCTGGCGTTGTGGACGTGGCAGGCGGCGTGGCGCAGCGCGGACAGGGCGGCAGCTCTTCAAACAGGTGGGCGCCGCTCCTGCACGGGGAGGGGGAGGTGGGCGGTTGCTCTGTCTGCGCGCCTTCAACGCTCGGATTGTACGGGTGCTGCATCGATGTCTCAGCGTCAGAGCCGGAGGAAAACGCGACATCGCCGCACTTTACCAAGAAGGACAGCCCTCAAATTCGTCAGCCGCACTACCCTGCAAGACCACAGGCAACAAGGACGGCAATGCGCAAGCGCCGCAACTTCAGCCACTGGCAGGGGCAGGTGCGGTGCTGCGGCGCGTGGGGCACACTGCCGAGCTCGGCTGCAGCGGAAACGGGGCCGCGGCGGAAGAGGCCCGGGCAGCGCCGCAGCGGCTGGGCCAGCGGGTGGCACTGAAGGGGGCGGAGTGCTGGTGCGCGGCGGCGACGATGAGGGAGGCAGCAGCAGCAACGACTGGCGGAGCGACGATGCCTACCTGCCGCTGCAGCCAGCAAGAAGCGACGGCGCCGTGCCGCCGCCGTGCAGGCGGCCGGCGCCGCGGCAGGTCGGTCTAAGCTCCTTGCGCCGCAGCCGCAGCTTCCCGCGTCCGAGCGGCCGCCACGCCCCGACCCCGCGTCCCAGCTGGGCGTCATCTGCTTCTTCAGGGCGCAGGCGGCGCTGATCCGGCAGCTGCTGGCGGCCGACGGCGCGCCGGGCGCGTGCGACGTGCAGGTGGCCACTGTGGACTCGTTCCAGGGGGCGGAGCGCGAGGCCGTGGTCCTGGCCACCACGGCCACGCAGCCCGGGGAGTTCCTGCGGGACGCGGCGCGCCTCAACGTGGCGCTCACGCGGGCGCGGCGACACCTGCTGGTGGTGGGCGCCGGCGGCGCGCTGGGGCGCGATAGGAGCGCGTTTGAGCAGCTGCTGGGCGCCTGCAGGGCGCAGGAGGGGGCGTACTTTCAGGGGCATGCAATCCTGGGATTGCCAGCGCTGCGCGGTGCGCAGGAGGCTGGGGTGGAGGCGGCTCCTGAGGCTGGTGTCGGCGGGCAGCCAGGCGGCGTATCTCACCGCATGCAGCACCACCAGCAATCACAGCAGCAGCAGCAGCAGCAGCAGCAGCAGCAGCAATTGCAGCAGCAATTGCAGCAGCGGCAGCAGCAGCACCGCCCCTGCAGCAGCAGCACCAGCAGCGACAGCAGCAGCAATAGCAGCAGCATAGCAGCTGCAGCAGCGCTTCGCCGGGCGCATTTGCCGCGCTGGCGCGCTGCCACGATCGCGCTTCTCGTCACGGCGAGCCATCCTGCCGCAGCAGCGGATAGCGATACGGTCGCTCCGCTCGTCGATCACCATACCATATCCAGAGTCCCGCGGTCTCGGAAATGATGCAACGGACGATGGAAAACATCGCCCTTGAAAGCTTTGAAGGGATTTCGTCGGACATATTGAAGGTGCGGGCGCGGCGCGCGATCAGGAGCTGCCGGGCCGGCATGCGACGGGCTTGGAGGCCGATGCGAGTGGTGACGAGTGCGCTGCGCGAGGAGGTGCGGGCGTCAAGCAGCCGCCATCATTGCCTGCCAGCCACACAGCCAGCTTTGGGCAGGCCTACCCGATGCGGCATGGCTGAGTGAATGCGGCTGACGAGCCGCGCCCGATGGCTCAGCGCGTCAGATCTGAAGCACAAGTGCTTCCAGATGGCCGACGGCAGTCTCCAAAATGGAGGAATCGCGTCGGCGGACGAACATTCGGGCTGCGGTACTCGCGACGAGACCTGTCATCACTGAGGCCACATCGAGAATCTCGTTTGTCTCGGCGGCATCGAGTGTGCGGATCGCGGGCGATCGATTGGGGCTGAGATCGATAATTCCCCGACCGCTTAGTCGCTGGATCGCCTCACGCACGGCGTTCCGGCCGACACCATAATGTTGAGCAAGGTCGGTTGAAGAAAAAGGCAATTTTATTCGACAGCTCGGGGATAGTGGTAGCCTCCGTCTTTACAATGTCAGCCGCTCGCCGCCCTGTTCATACCAGCTGCATCAGCGATGCCGCCGCATCGCAGCGGCTGTGGTAATTGAAGGCCGCTGGCAGGGGCATGGTGCGTCACCGCCTGGTGTGCCGCCGAAGCGGGTAAATTTGCTCTTCATTCGGTAATCTCCCTGAACTCCTGTGGCGGCACTTCTGCCAGCCGCTGCGGCCGATGACATCCGATAATCGACGAACGGCAAAGCCGTGCCATCTGGACAGCGACAAAAAGCGGGCTACGGCGGTGATCGATGGCGACAATCCCTCCTCCCAAGGCCCGAAGGCGAAGAACCGGTGCTGCACGCTGCAACCCCTGAACCGTGTCTGATTTTGCGAGGCAATGCCACGCATGCCCACGTCCAGTGCCCAAGAGGATGCTCTGGAAGATTCGAGACGACGTCTGGATAGCTCGTTCTCGTCACCAGTGCGAACACCGCGATCGCATAAAGGCCGCCGCGGCTTGAGCGTGCCGATACACATCCGATCGAGTTCCAACAAGCAGCGCTGCAACTGCGATCTGCCTGCCCTGTGCTCTCTTGACGTGCGACCGTGCCAGCAGCTGTCTACAAAGCCAACCCCCAAGTCGACCAAAAGTGTCGCGACTCACGACCGACATGCTCGCCATTCTGTTCGACTTTCCCTGGGCCGACCGCCACAATCTGACCCGCTGGTCCGACGCGCTCGGTGACATCAAAGCTTCAACACGCTCGAGGAACGGCAGGCACGGCTCGCCACCGCCTTTGAAATGGGCGCCGCGTTCAAGGAACTGTGGGACCACAAGGCAAAAAATCCCGGCATTGAGGGACAATGCATCCAACAGCTCGTGCGCACGCTCCAGTCCGACGCGATGAGCCATATGAGCCATGGGAATTCTGGATCTTCCAAAGCACGAAATCCCGCCCCACCCCTGCAACCTATATCTGCACGTCTGCTCAACCTTGAGCACCCTTTTCTCCCCCTTACCGACCTGCTTTACCTCTCCAGACAACGACTTCGCGATCATGCAGATCGTCCGAAGTCCAGCCGTTCAGCGAAACCATCGGTACACGCCCTTGCGACTCCCCCACAGGACGTGATGACGACCGACCAGGCCTTCAAGGTGCGTCGTGGACACCCCCGGCATCGCACGCCGGGACTATCGGCATCACCATGCACGGCGTCCCACCATCGCCGGCAAGAGGCACCGAGGTGGAGGCTAAGGACAGGATGCCCTGTGCCCTTGAAACTGCTCGGGCGACGGGGGCGCGTGGCCCAAACCATCAACGCAAGCGGGGAGGTCGCCAAACGCTGACACCAGGGTTCAGCGTCAATGCTAGAGCTCTTGTGTGCATACTCTGTCCTCAGGCCCCCGGTCACCTGGATGCGCCCACCGCAAGGGGATTCGCCAACCTTGGAACAGCCCTTCTCGCACCATTTCATAGATGCTGGCACCAACCCGCCTCCCCCGCCTCCAGGCTGGCCGCGTGCTGCGCCGCGAGCGCGCCTTCAGCTCCTTTAGCCGCTCCTTCACGCTGCCGAGACCGTGGACGAGGACAAGATCACGGCCAACCTGCACAACGGCGTGCTGTCGGTCAACGTGCCCAAGGTGCGTACCACACACCTTCAGGCCAGCAGTGCTGGGGTTGGCAAGCGGGTCCTCCGAGAGCCAGGGGCCAGGCGTATCTTGGCTGAAGGTCTGAACATGCTCTTCACTATCCAAAATCCTGCCCCAAACCATCCTGAACCACTGACAGACCGCACCCGTCGGCCATGCCTGAGCCCAAGCGCATCGCAATCGGGACCGTCGAGCCACAAACTGAACAGCCCAGGTGACCCACCAGGCCGCGACCACTTGATACAAGATGCGACATCAGGCGGCGAAGGTTCTGGGTTGGCGGCATGGCGCGTTGATGTTTCTCGACTGCTTTGAATGCATACTGGATCTAGCATGTGCGCATGATTTGTAACCACGCTCAACGTACGGCACATGCTAACCTTGGGCGTTGCGACTATGTCCCGTTATCAACATGATTCGATACATTCGTCAAAGTACCCGTACTGTTCTACCAGCGAGCGACGACAAAAACAGCGATTGGTTATGAATCTGCATTCCTTCGGCTAGCTGGGCCGTCAGACTAAACGGAAGCGTTTTAAGGAGCTCGGTCACTTCATCATCAATGGTTATGAGGTAGAGGTCGCCGTAAAGAATGTCAATCTTGTTTTTTTCTACTTTCCCAAAACGCTCAAAGAGATACGCCGCGAAATGTACCTGGAACACCCGTGCTTGGGCAGCTGCGGCAGTCCCCGACCTCCCTGTCCAGCACGCGGTGCATGGAGCATCAACAGACGATCGTGTTCTCAACACTTGCCGACTTATTGCAGTAGCAAGCACACTATTTTGGACGCCAGCACTCAAGACCGCCCCTCACCAGATCCTAGATCTTTGCCCCTTTGCCCCAGCTACATGCTGATGATATAGTACAAAAATTATATCACACCTTTGCCAGACATGGAGATGCCGGATCAATACTTTCTATGCACGATTGAATAGCTATGACAACCTACACCTCATTGACGCGTACAATACAGAGAAGCGTGTCGTGGGCGTACATGCGCAAACCCTTTATTTGGCCATGGACGTGCCCGAACGCTTCGGCAATCCCCTTTGTTAAGAGGAAGATCAGGATCCCTCCATCTGGTTTTTGGATCATAGACTACCTTGAGAACATGTTTCACATGTTCAAGAAGGTCAACGGTGAGCACTTGCCCCGCCGGGTACAGTATGTGCCGCGATAGAGCTGTGCAGCAGAGCGCATTTCAGCTGCACATGAGCGGCTGCACCTCTGCTGCTTTTTTTGCTTGTGTGTTCGCACACATGCAAATGAACGTGCACAATTGCATCATCTGATCACACAGCGCTACCGCCGTCCTTACTGCACTTGCAGCGCGCGAAATGTGGTGGGTTGGTACAGCACGGGGCCGCGGCTGCGCGAGGCGGATGTGGATATCAACCAGCTGGCGGCCAACTACTGCGAGACGCCAGTGCTGGTGATCTGCGAGGCTCAGGCCAGCCGGTGCAACGCCTGTACGGCATGACCGGCGAAGGCGGGTTGTTCGAGTTCTGCCGCAGCGCGGTGGTGCTGGACGGGCAGGGCGGCTTCAGCGGCGATTTCCGCGGCGCCGAATGGGCGGGCGCCTGCTTTTCGCCCGACGGCAAGTGGCTGTTCGCGAACGTGTACACGCCCGGTTTCACGGTGGCGATCACCGGGCCATGGCGCTGGAGCGGCCCATGTTGCGCAGCACCACGGCCCGCTGCTCGGCTGTGCGATACCTGGTAGTACCGCAGTCACGGCAGCAGCTGCTGCATTATGCGGCGGCCATATTTTTCTGCCTGACGCATCGTGACGCGTGGTCATGCGCCTGATCATCTTGACGGCAGCCCACACAAGGCCGAGCATCACCCCCGGGCAAGGCCGCCCGCAGGACCTCCGCCCGTGGATAAGTACCTCAGCAACCTGGATCTCTTCTACAAAAAGTCGGAGGATCGGACTATCTTCTTTTCGGATTTTAAGATTTCTAACGTCAAGAGGGCGGGGTTTTACTATGTCAAGGTATTTTTTACTTCGCACTGGCAGGGGCAGCACAACCAGAGCGAGAAGTTCTACCAGCCCGTACAGCGCGTGGCGGTCGCCGAGCGAAAGTAAAAAATGGAGCGTGTAAATTACGAGACTCCGCCTTTAGGATGGGACGAGATGCGCGGAAGGTGTTTGTGTCTGTGTCACTACAGAGTTAGGGCTGACTGAGGCGGAGGAGATCGGGGTTGAGCACTGTCTGAGGAAGTCAAGGTGGGTGTGTGGGACTCAAGGGAGGGGACGCAGGGCTGAGTGTTGGTGATGAGGCTGCGTGGTTGTTGCGGGAAGTGGGAGCGGCGGAAAGCGAAATGAAACGGGTCCGGAACATGGCGACGAGGGTAGGCGAATGTGATTGCGGCATACAGAAATATTCTGCCTGGGCGGATTATACGTGATCATTGCGTCCTCTGACAACGCGCGCTGCGCCACGCCATTGCCCCAACGCAATCCTGCACTCATTCCAGGACGCCACTATCAGCACGCTCGCCACTGACGTGGCAGCCAAGCTGCAGGCACTGCGGGGGCTCAAGGGGAAGCTGGCTGAGGTGCAGGCCTACCTGGCAGCGGTCACTGCCGGGAAGCTGCCCCTCAACCACGACATCAACGCGTACCTGCAGTGGGGGTTGACGGGGTGAGGGCATGCTGGCAGCAACTGGCTCTGCTGCCCTTCGAGGGGGCTTTGGCGCGTCTGAGCTGATTTTCTGCTACGGTGATCGCGGCGACCGGTCCAGCGTTATCGCCATCCGATTCGGCTACATATATTGTCAGTAATGCTATCTGCGGCATACCCGAATGTGCCTTCTGCTTTGCCCCAAGACATGTTCAACCTGCTCCGCAACATGAGCGCGGCACGCTCAGCAGCGCGCTGGCCGTGAAGAGCAACGACATGATGGCCGTCGTCTACCGGCAGCACTCATCGGTGGCGGCACTGAAGCGGGCGTCTCGAGAAGCATAGCCCGGAAGATGGTCAGGGGGATTTTCATGCGATGCCAATCGTGAACAGGCGGCATTTGTCGTATGAGCCCGGGCAGCCTAGCCCTAGCTGCAACAGG
Source organism: Scenedesmus quadricauda (assembly GCA_002317545.1). Lineage (NCBI taxonomy): Eukaryota > Viridiplantae > Chlorophyta > Chlorophyceae > Sphaeropleales > Scenedesmaceae > Scenedesmus > Scenedesmus quadricauda. The sequence goes on along the minus strand of NNCB01000047.1, from coordinate 1,483 downwards.
GGCCTGCTCGCTGCGCGTGTGGTTGCTGTGAGTCTGACGTCCCTGGTGGCGGTAGCCAAGGTGCTGTCGATCACTTTGGCTGCTTGCTCGGTTGCCCAGGATCCAGGCGCGTTGCTCGGCCCCCCCTAAGCGCCACGGCCTACTTCGCCCAGGTCTGTCCGGCGATGCACAAGCTGATCGACAACAAGGAGGAGCCGCATGTGGCGAGAGAAGGCCAAGCACGACAGGGCTGCAGCAGACAAGGCGGAGAAAGCGCAGGACATAGAGAAGGAAAAGGAGGCCGCGGCGGACGGCGAGGCCGCAGGCAAGGACCAGAGCAGCAGCATCGGCGGCAAGGATGCAAACGCGCCCTCCGCCAACGGGAACGCCGCCAAGAAGTGAGGCGGCTGGGTGGCGGCAGCAGTGGGGCCGGTTGCATGAAGTGGCTGCGTCATGTTGGCGGTGGTCAGCCGTTTAACATTGCGGCTGCGGCGGGGCTGGCAGCACGGCAGCTACTCCATCAGCTGCTGCGCGGTTGTGAGCAGGCTGGCGGTTGCAGCCCTGATCATGGGTTCCGTGTCAGTGTGTAACAAAACACTCCGTGTCTTGGACCTTACGGCGCTGACGCAGAGATTTTGATTTCGGTCCTTTTGCATTGCGACCGATCTGTGAAGAACAGCCACAGACCGTAGAGCTGCTCGAAATAGAACATAGGAGGCGCCAGAGAAGAATGCCGTGCAGGGTGCGTTCACCGGCTATGGCTCTCGGTAATCTCTGGGAGCCTATCCGCCTCGTGACCCGAACGAGCATTGTCAATGTGCTTAGCACGACTCAGTTCTTGCAGCTTGTCACGCATTGCAGGGCGTCCCACGCCGCTGCGGGCGGCGTTGCGTCCTTTGTCCGCGTACAGGTTGGCCTTGCGTCCGTCCTGGCCGTGCTCGTCGATGTACTCCTTCGACAGGATCAGCATGCCGCCGGAGCCAACACAGGGGTCATAGATGTGGTGGTCCGCCTGCGGCTTGAGCAGGCGCACCATCATCCGCACCACCGAGCGCGGAGTGTAGAACTCGCCGCCCTTCTTGCCGGCGGAGTCGGCGAACTCGCCAATCAGGTATTCGTAGGCCGCGCCGAGCAGTTCGCAATCTCAGCAGTGCCGCGACCTCATCCCCGAGGGCCCCGGGCCAAGGTGCCAGGTGGCGTGTGTGCCGCCAAGGGGTTCAAGGCAACGGGTCGGGAACCGAGGCCATTTGAGGGCCCATGGCACTAGCCGATGTGAGAGCCATGGAGAATCCTGCGATCAGCAGGGAGTTCCATGTCCGGTATTATTGGTGGTGTGGCTGCTCGACTATCGCGCAGCCGACCATTCTGCGTCGATGATCGCACGCGACCCTGAGCCCTGTGGCGCCCCGACATGGAAGGCGACACCGCGCTGGAAATCGAAAGCGCGGGCAAGAAGGCGACCGTCGCAATCGTCGACGGCGCGACGATTTCCGCAAATGGCCGG
>NNCB01000046.1:0-32467 GCA_002317545.1 Scenedesmus quadricauda | reverse complement strand
GGCGGTGGGTGTGCGGACGCATGGAGATCGCGCGGGGGAAGGGGCCTCGTCGATGCCGGCTGGCGCTATGCGCAGCGCGCACGTGCGTGGTGGTCCGAGAAATGCGTGGGCGCAGGCGCGTGCGTGCGCGCGCAAGTGCACACCTCCTCATCGCCTGCGCCGGCGCGGACAGCGATGCTGCGGCGGCGGCCAACGCGCCGCAGCTGGCGGCCGTGGCGGCAAACGCCCGGTCCGGCCGACGGTGCCGCTGCTCGCCATGTGACGGCTGCGGGGTGGGTGTCCAGAGGGCATGTGATGAGCGCGCTCGACAACCCGCACGAAATGTTGAGGCGGTCGCTTCTGCACCGATATGCCCGCCCGCAGATCGTCCAGCGCGACGGCATAGGGTTGAGGACATACGCGCCGTGCGCAGCATCCAACGGCCCTGGGTGTCACCTGCTGGCGTGCGGCAGGTGCCACCTTGTGGTCGTCGATGTTGAAGACCACGTCAAGCGTAGCGCTTCGCCGAGCGCGATGCCGTCGCTATGCCGGACCTGGATGTTCGACATGCTCCTTGCACGCCATTCTTGGCGCAGGTGTCGAAGGGCTATATCGATGCCAGGAACGTCTTAGAATACCTCATTTGGCCTCCGTGGCCCTGTTCAGCTAAAGCCAGGATCCAAGGCGGGTTGAATTCCGCTGGCCACGCGCACTTTTGTGCGTGATTTGCTTCCTCAAACTAGCACGACATGATCATGAGATCGATTCCTATCAGTAGCAATCATGAAGCAGCTCAGCAGCAGATCACGGGCACCACAACTCGAGAGATGCAGGGCGCCATGCCTCGCATCGCGCGTGGCGGTTAGCGTGAGAGCTCAGCATAATTCAGGCCCAGATGCGCCCGCAGCGGGCAAAAAAGAACGGGAGCTTGGTGCGCGACGATGCTGCCGCAAGGATGCCGCGACATAGGTGCCCGCCTGCTGCAGACAGCCGGTCCCCGCCAGTACTTCGTCCTCTTGCAGATGCTGCGGCAGGATCGCATATTTGATCGGACCGAAGAAGGTCGAGTGCATGCCCATTGCGAACAGCGGCGCGCCCCATCACGTGGCACCAGATGAGCGCCAGATGCCGACAAAGCGGCGCATCTTGATGATGCGGATCATCCGCCACCAAGGGCTCCGTCGGCTGTCTGACGACGCATGCCGGCCTTCGACACCCCCACGGCTTGGGCCTCAAGGCAGCGTGGAAGGGTGCGGAGGTGTTTGTCGAAATCGCGGCCGCCCTCAGCGGCAAGGAGCGCTGCTCAAGGCGCTGCGCACCAACACGCGCGCTCATTTGCAGAAGACCGTCGCGTCGAAGGTGCGGATGAAATATGCCGCGAAGCTCAAATTCCTGTCGGCGACGCGGAGATGGCCGCGACGCGGACAACGCGATTCAGCGACGAATTTGCCGCGATCGGAAGGGCGCGCGCGACGCACGGCAAGAAGAACGTAGCCAACCTGGCGACCTCCGTGGGTCGCTCGAGTACAAGGGGTCAGGTGATTCAAAAGTGCGCCCGCAGACTGTGGCGGCGCGCGCAACCGAGTTGCGTGGACAGTTCGAGTGGCGAGCGCACTGCGCTGCACGCAGCGGGGGGCAGAGCGGATGACATGAATCGAGGGCAGCAGCTTCTTGGGAGTGCAGCTGTATCATGCCCCGCCACGATACACACATTTATGTAGACACCAAACTCACGCTCACTCACTCAATTCCTTGTACACATACTCCATACGCTGATTGACACCAGCTCTGACGTGAAGATCGACGTCGACTCTGACTGGTCGGTATTGGACAACAGCTCACCATATGATGTGGGGCTGGCGGTGGTTCTACTTCTCGCCGCCTCTGGAGCTGGGATATGCCTTGGTGTTGAGTGTGGTGCCGTGGGCATATGGTGGACGTATGGTACGGCGCCAACGTCATATTGGGCTTGGGTTTGCTGACCGGAAGCACTCCTTACGAAGTAGGGTTCTTCACCACATTGCCGGCAAACCGGGTGGAAATTTCTTTTTCTTCCGCGCTGGGCTCTATGAACGTATACAACGCGATTTTTAAATGCTTCTCTGAAGGGCCTGCCCTGGCGCCCGCTGCTGGCGGCCGCGGGCAGCACGACGCAGTGATTGACCCGGCCAGCGGCCTGGTGGTGGAGCACCAGGAGAGGTGGAAGGCGGACCCTGCGCAGGTGTGTGTGTGGGTGGAGTGTGTTTTGTGTGGGTTGAGCGTGTGGGGCTGTGAGCGTTTGGGGAGGCGGGCGGATTGGCGCCTCCGCGCAACAGGAAAGAGGCGTGGATGGTGGAGGGACGCTGGGGGAGGGTGGGCAGCTGTTCCAGGCCCGTCGGTCATGAGGGGCATGCCAGGCCGGCCCGGGGGGGGGGGGGCTGCCTCGAGGGGGCTGGCAGCTGCTCCTCCTGCGGGGCGGCATTGCCTGGGGCGCGCGGCAGCTGGCGCGTTGGCACGTTGCGGGCGCCGCATGTGGCGGTGTCCGCTTTTCGGGGCCTGGTCGCGCACCCCGTGCTTGTGGCCGGCGACAGCGCACGATCACCTCGGTGGCCCGCAGGTGGTGGCGCGCCTGCTGCGGCCGGCGCGCACGCCCCCCGGGACCGCGTGGGAGACCTTCATGGCTGCTCCCTTTCGGCATCTCGACGTGTCGGGCATGTGAGGCGCTTGATTGGCTGCTCCGTGTTTGTCGATGCTGCGCCAGGCACACACTAGGTCCACGAGTGCGGGAGGAACAGAGGGGCCCGGCAGGGTGGCCAAGGGCATTTTCATGTGCGATTGCTTGCGGCGAGGTGTTTGACAGCTGGCGTCACAATGGCGCACCTGTGCTTTGCCCGCAGGTGGTTTGTGCTGTCTCCGCGCACCATCCCCCTGACGCGCTCGTATCCATGGGGGCTGTCGTGTCGCGGCTCGCCACCGGCAGCTGGCAGTATTGCCAGGCGGCGCCGGCGGCGCGTTTGAGGTTGTCTGCAGGGTGTTGCTGCCGGCTGCACTGGTGACGGAGGTGATCAAGATCGCAGGCGGCATGCAGGTGAGGAGAGGATGGGCTGCAGGGGGAGCGTGGGTGCACCTGTGCTGCGATCGTTGGGTGCGTGCATGTGAGGGGGAGCATGGCGAATGGGGTGTGTTGTGCCTGACTCTTGGTGAACCTGGCAAGTTTTGGCAACAGACCTTTCGTCTGTTGCTACACGCAATTCTTCTTCCTTGATGAGCTGTACTTGGTCCTTAACTGATGTTGATACTTATATCAAAGACTGATTGTCCACGCCATGCTTCCCCTGATCCTGCGCAACTTATTCTTAATCCTCGTTCCTCGCCGACACTGGCCGATAGGTTGGCGAGACATGCACGGGTGGGCGCTTTTAGTGCGACGCTGCTGAAATTCATGTGCAGGTCAGCGCCAATGTTGACTGTGTCGAGTGTGTCACCAGTTTTGTTCTTGGCGATCTCGACCCCGAACATCGCCGCGTTGATGATGAGCGCGATCCACAGGATCCGCCGCCACTTGGGGTCATTGAGCGCGGTCTTGCCGCTTTTTCCGGCACAGCATTGATCGGCCATCGCCGAATTCTCCTGTTATCTTCGAGTCGGCGTCCTATATGCACCCTGTAGCAACTAACGAGGGACAAGCAATGAAAATCGGCGAACTGTCGCACGGGCCCGGGACTCACATATCGATGCCGTGCGCATTACGCAGTGCGTGTGTCAAACATGGTCCTGGAAATTCATGGACGATACCTCTCTCATCGAAATGCCAAATAGGGCGCACACCAACTCTCGAAACGTCTGCGAACGAAGCAGCGGCACGTGGCGCGCCGATGCGCTCCATATCACTGGCGGCGCGTTGCGTCCCACTCTGCCGTCAAAACTGTCGGAGGCCCCTATTCAAAGCTCGAAGCCCAAGCCATTGCCGACGGTGAGGCCGATGAGCTCCAGGAAGCCTCGGTGCGCGATTGCCTGCAGCAGCAGCGTGCCCATAAACCAATCATCGCCGCCCTGCCGTAATCATCCAGCCCAGTTCGTCGCGCTTTACTTTGCCGCGGCGCAGATCGGCGCGATCGTCAGCCCGGCGGCGGTGCAATATCGCAGCCATGAACTGAAGGGCATGATCGGCATCGTCGAGCCCAAGGCCTTCGTCTGCGCGACGCAGGTAAAAGGCTGCGACCATGTCGGCGTTGCAGAGCCGCTGCTGGACGGCATCGCGCTGAGATTGTCGGGAGGGAGATTGGATGAGCGACAAACGATGCTGGACAACGTGTATGACAGATGGGAATATGCTACGTTTAAGACCGAAATTGAGTATCAAAAAGGCTCATTGTGTCTGGTATAAAGATGAGTTTTTGCGGATGTCGATATCACCGATCATTACTATCATAGGCCCTGCAGCACTTGCCAAGCAGGTACGCCTACCCATATGCCGAGCCCCACAATTGGCTTAACTGAATAGCACGATGGTTCTTGGTACCTCATTCAGGTAGGTCGGACTGCTGCGTAAGAGGTGGGTTAACGGTGGAACCGGCTCAACAACATATTGATCCGGTTCTCTGTCTCTGTAATTTCCTGCGGGATCTCATATTGCATGCTTTGCCGTTTTATATACTGTCCGCCTGTCAATATTATGTAACGCGCTGGTTCTGAGCTCATACCTGAGCTTCATTCTACCTTTGGTTCCAGGATGATCTCACCTTAGGTTTCTGTCTGGAGCGAGTATCGGTCGCCATGGAACGGCAAGATAATTGAGCGTGTCGGTTTGTGCATCGGCTCAAACATGTGTGCTCTAGTGTTAAATAGCATGATCAATCCCTAGGTCGACCTGTTTACTGGTCTCCCATCCCAGATAATCGTTAGTAAAGCTAGACTGCGACAAACCCGGAACTTGCTGATTACCCAGCACATAGTCAGTGGATGACAACAAGCCGATATATCTATAGTTGCCAATGGCGGAGGCCTGTTGCTCAAAGTCCATAGCTAGCCCGCAGTTTTGGTCATCAAAGCCAGTTGCAGGTGCGAAGACGTACTTGAGACGGCACATTAACCGCTATTTTATGATACTTCGCAATAGCAGACATCGACGCATTCTCCTGTCTTTCGGTCTTGCTTTCGGGATTCGTCCATGTACAGGAGAATGTGGCTCATCAATGAACAGCACATCCCCGGCCTGAAGGTTGGTCAGGATACCCGCCAACTCGCTGGGTTTGTCCAGCACCGGGCCAGTGGTGGTTTTCAAACTGCCCCGCATTTCATTAGGCCAAGTCTTGGATGGCGTCGCAAAACAGCCCCTCGCGCGCCGCGTAGCGCAGCACGTGCAAATGCACGGGCAGCCAAGCCCACCAATGCCCGCCTGGCTGCGCGCGATGCATGCCCATCCGCTTCCCGCGTGCTGGACAGTCACGTGCTTGGCAACCTTTCCCTCCGGGGCGGCTGCCGCCGCCTCCGAGGAGGCTGCGATCGCGCAGCGCGAAAGCCGCAAGCCCTCCAAGGGGTACAATGTGTAGACAGGGGCACCCGCACGCAGCGCTTTGTTCCATGTATGGGCTCGCAAGGGCATGTTTGCAAGCGCCGTTTCCAGCACTGACGGTGTTGTGGGAGCGGGAACGACCGCTTTGAGCCTAACAATGACTTTTCACGCCAAAACTCTGCGGCATACCCTCAGCCAGCCGCCTGGAACGCGTTCACTCAGCATCCCAACTTACCACCACACAAATAACCTAATATCGGCTCGCAGGCACATGCGAACGGTATGCGAAGTGGGCAAAGTGCCGCGCATCAATGAACAGCAGACGGCCCAGCACATTGGGGGAAGGAACCGCGCCATGTCGGCGTGGTGGCAGATGACCGCTCAGGCAGGCGTACGCCTGGAATCACCACCGCCGCACGCCCCCGCCGTCGCCGCCCAGCCTGAAGCGCAGCACGCGCCGCGCCAGCGCAACCATGGCGGCCGGCACCTGATAGGTTTCGCCTGCGTCGAGGGTTCGCCAGTTCTCGGGTGAGGCAAACCTGAACACCAGATGCAGTCCTCGGGCAGGCCGGCAGAATCATTGTTGGTGACCCGGATGGTCGACCTGAGGCGGCAGCGTGATGCGCTCACCGGCGACCCGCAACCCCGCAATCTTCCTTCACCGCGTGCGTGGCGGACAGGCGGGTGCGCTGAACGTGGGCAGGCTCGCCGCGACAGCCACGCACACCTGCGGTCCGCAGCGCCTCATCCACGCCGGCGTCTGACCCCGCCGACGACCGCCAGCGCCGCCGCGATGTCGGCGCCGCGGTCAGCGCGTGTTGACGCGGCCGAGCGCGTCCACCAAGGCGGATACTCGCAAGCCGGGAAATGCAGCATATGCGCGACGCCGATCCGGCCGACGTCGCAAACGACTGCAGGCGCGTAGTCACAAGCCCAGGCAAGGAGGGGTCGCGCGGATGCCATGACCTCTGTTGGCGTGACGAGGGTCACCGTGCTCGATTACCCGTGCGCGCTCGCCCCGCGGACCTCCTGTGGCAGAACGTCCCGATGTATTGTCCCAAGTCAACTGGCGCACTCTGGAACAGAGTGCCTTCCAAATCTGAAGAGTGCTCCCCTCCTGCACAGCCGCTCATGCCTGCATGCGACGACAAGGGATTACACAAGACAGCGACAGGTGGCATGCACTGCCCTCCCCCGCTGCGCGACATCGCCGTCGTCGCCAACAGCGAGGGTGTCATCGCGAGCATATTGGATGCCATCGATTCTTCTGGCGCGCAGACGCGCGCCGCCCCACCTCCCGACCCCCTTCCCCAAGGGGAGAGTGGCGTTGAAAGCCCATGAGGCGACACCGCACGTCCTCGTGTCTCGGCACCGGTCCCGGCGGCTATGTCGCCGCGGAGTCGAGCAGAGGCTCCTTGCCTCAGGCCATCGGTGAGCTCCGGGCTGGCAGCTGCCTACGTCGCATGCACTCATTTGAGCCGGTTGCGCAGCCCCTGATGAGCCGCAACGCGACTGATTCATCTAGCACCTAAACAGGTCGTGCAGCAAAAGGTTTCATATGGGCGCTGAACCACCAAATGGCCACTTGTTTAGCAACTCATTCAATGGCTGCCGCCAAGCGCAATTGTCGGCACGCCCGCCCCTCTCCCCCCCCCCCTTACCCCAGTCCATGCGGCGGTGCGGTCGCGCGCAAGGCGGCGCACCGCAGGCGCTGCCGGGCCCGGAGCGGCTGATGCTGTTCGAGACGGCACGGTACGAGGCGAGGCAGTTCGACGCGGCTGTGGCTGGCTGTGATTGTGATTCACATGCCCAGCGGCTTCAAGCTCGGCGTCGGTGAAATGTGGACATCTCGATCGCTTGACCGAAACAGCGCGAGTCCGTTCATGCCACAGCGGGGCAAACAACGGGCGCACGGGGTGTGGGCCGCTAGAATACGCTGATGATGTCATCATTCGACAATTCTGCAAATTTCTATCGTGTTGTGACGCGTGGTTTATTTGGGATGTCCGGTCATGAAATTTGCCTGGGTTTATTTCTCGCTTGCCCTGTCGTTCGTCGCCACAGGGGCTTGCATCCCGAAATGGCAAGCTGCTGCGTCAACGCACAAACCGCGCAGGCCCGCAAAAATGGTGATGCGAAGAAGGCCATGTTACGGTCGGCTGTGGACGGCACTACGGAACGCCTGGGTCGCAAGACCCAAATGCGGCCAGTGCCTGCCTGAGGCGGGTATTGCTGGTCATCAGCTCAGCAGCTTGTTATGGGGGAGGGGCTTTGCGGTTTCAAGGCATGGGACATGAGGAATGAGCCGGGGATAAATCAAACATGATGCTGCACAGTCAATCGTCTCATGATTCTGCATGGCAAACTTCTAAGAGATCGCAGGCCTGCTCTAGCCCTCGGCGTGCTGTTCTCGCAGTGACCGTTGCGTGACCCATCCGCGCGCGCACCCCGTTGTTGCCCGCAGGATCCGTCGCTCGCACGCCCAGTGTGCAGCGGGTGGTGCTGACAATCATCTATGCGGTCGAGCCGGCCTTCCCACAGGCGGCGCTGCGTCCCGAGCCAGGATCTTCGGCAAGGGATTCATTCTGGGCAATGCCGTTATCGGCGCCTGGTGCAACCTGGGCGCAGATACCAATTCCAGCAACCTGAAAAATAACTATGATGAGGTAGCATCTGGAGCGAGCAGAAAACGGAATCAAAACCGGTCTCAGTTTCTGCGGCATCTGCTGACCAGTGCGGTAACACCATGATCCCATCGGACCGTCAACCTGATCCCAGGAACGACCAGTCCAGTGCGGCGCTGTTCCCCTATGAGCTGTCCAAGCCGCTGGCAGAGCGAGCAGCTTGGGACTCGGCGCGCTCCCGGGGCGGCTGATGGAAGCTGGCGGCCTGAACAAGCGATATTGGATCGGCCTGTTGGCGGTGACCTGGCGTGCTACTCTGTAGGAAATAAAAAATACTTCGAATCATGCCCTTCACTTACCTCCTCACCGACACCCGCGACGGGGTACGTACCCTGACGCTCAACCGCCCCGAGGTGTTCAACGCCCTTAACCCCGCGCTCCTGCGCGAACTGGCGAGGTGGAGCCTGGTGGCGATCAACCCCGGCCGGTGATGGGCCCGCGACTGGGGCCGATAGCCAGAGGGCGAGTCCATCGCCCTCATGCGGCGCATCCTGCGCGGTGACCTCAGCGCGTGTGATCGCGGTATCGGCTTGCTGGCTTTTTCGAGAAGCCAATAGCATTTCGCTGCACATTCCCTGGGACATCCCTACCGACGTGCAGGCCATTCGGGACCTGCTCACGCAGCACGGCCTGACCATCGACTCCGTCAATTCCAATGTACCTTTGATCAGATCATCAGGCTCCAGGCACTTCCGCACGGCTGCCGTGCGTGCAAAGCCAGAGTAGACCGCCGTGCGCAAGCTGGAGTCAGTGACGGCCTGGCCCTGGCCTCACGACGTGCGCAAAACCCTGACGGTGTGGCTGGCCACGCCTTCGAGCTCCGCACCGTCGACGTGCGCGATGTGGCCAAGGCCCACTGCGTCGCCATGGTCAAGGAGGACGCACACGGCAGGTGGGATCTTATAGTGTCAGCATGCAGGTGCTGGCGCCGCCTGGGGCGATCCATTCCATGACAATGATGCGGTGGTCCCGGTGGTGGTAGCCTGCGGCTGGCGGATACGGTGGAACACGGGCTGGCTGGCGGGCGTGCACGCATGCATAGTGTACAGAGGAGACTGACATACCCACGCCAAGCCCGCGCCCTGCCCCCCTTCAATCCTCTCAACAAGGTACCTTGTCGCACCTCAACACCATCGACGTTGCGCCGACGCGGATCGAGGTGCTGCGCGATGGCGCCGCGGCGCAATATGGTCGGACGCTACGCGGGGCGGGTCAACGTCCCGCCTGCGCGAGCGTCCTGGCTGACGTCGCTGGCATGGCGCTGCCGCCTCGAGTGAGCTGATGCGACACGGAATCCGCACAGAGCATTGGTTCGAAGCTACCTCGGATTCTCGTTCAGTTCCACGCAATGCACAGGGCGGTTTTATTAAGTCCAGAGCTGACTTGATTGCTCAAAGCTACTGGCTCTTTGGTTTGAAAAACGCTCTTGCACGCTGCCCCAGAATTTCTTGCTAGCAATTGCTGTTTGCCGGTGACCGCAACCCTCAGTGCGCAACCACGCAAGCCCTGCTGACTCATCCACCCGTGCCGCGCCTGGTGCTCCCTGACGAGTTGCTCCGCAGCACATCCTACGGCGAGTCCCTCAGCGTGGACTGCTCAAAGGCAGAGCGCGAGCTGGGGATGGACTGGCTGCCAGACACCGAGACGTCAATGACATGGCGGCGGCCATGCTGGAGATGGGCCTGGTCGGCGGCCCCTTTGGCCTTGGGCTGAGGCCCAGGAATGGCCACGGCTTGTGGGCTGCGGGGGCAGGCAAGATGGCGCCTGCAGGCGACGGGGGTGTGTCTGCACCAGCCAACGCAGGGGTAGCTGAAAGGACCACGGTGCGATAGAGACGGCCGCGGCGCACACGCAAGGTGCAAGAACTCCCTGCTGGCCGTTGGAGCTGGCAAGATACAGGCGGCTCAGGTCAATATTCTTACTGGAATATCCACCTTGCAAACCTACCGTTAAGGCAGCTTTACCGCTTTCCCCGAAAAATTTATGGTAGGCTACAGATGCTAATGCTGAAAAATTATTCAGATTCCCGGTACCCGCTCTATCATTGTAAAGCTGGCCACCCACAGCCAGGTAGTCATCAATGGAAATATCCCTGATGACCGGCATATCAAAAGAGACCGCGGGGTGTCCTATCACCGGGGCGACATTCGCATCTTGAGGAAGCTGCAACGCACCGGCCATTTTGCCACCGGTAGTGCCGGTGAAGCCCACTGTGACCGTGTATCCCGATTTGCACCACAGTCCGTTAACAAAGCATTCAAAATGTTTGCGATCACGCCAAGGTGAATCAGCAGAGCTTTGAAATATTAATTATGTCGGCAGAACGGCCCTCGTACTGCTGCTGGTCACCAGCCCTGTTGCCAAACTGCTGCTGGGTCACGTCGCCCTTGGCATCCATGGTCACGACCTTCCAGAACAGGCTGTTGTCGCATCGTCGCAACTCTCGTGTGCAGTGCAGCCGTGGGGTTGTGACGTGCTTGCAGGAGCGGTATCCGGGCGACGAACGGATGAGGTGATTGTATCGTAGCCGGCCTGCTGGTAGGTGTCAGGCCAGTAATCGAATGCAGTTTGCCCTTGACGGATACCATTGCAACGTGTCAAGATTAAAAACTTGATCTGGAGTATCGATATGGCCGACCTCTCGCGGCGCTGATGGCGCATTTCCCGGTGAGCGCGCAGGTGTTCAACACGGGGGCGCTGTGCGGCATCAACACGCTTGAAAGCGATGGCGTGCACGGCCAGTTGCATCTGGTGCGCAGCGGCCCGGTCGAGATGCGCCACGGCAAGGAAACGCTGCAGGTGGAACGACCGAGCCTGCTGCTGTTCCCGCGCCCGCAGCGCATCTGCTTCGGCACCTGATGCTGCTGCGGGTGCCGCATGGTTGCAGACACGGCCGGCGGAACAGGGATTTCTTGTGACCGATACATTGTGGCTGGAAGTGGACGGGCTGACCGTCACGTGCTGACCGGCATCTATTCCGAAGAAACCCACCTGCCGCAGCCGCTGCGCATCTCGGTGCGCGCGAAGCTCGCGATGGCGGATCTATATCCGACCACCCACGCTCAGCGCGTCGAAAAACTATATGCACCTGAAATTCGCAGGCGACCGAGGGCATCCCCAGAGGCCCTAAGGTGCGCGCTGCCCGTGGCCCGGATGATAGTCTGCCGAACCCCCAATGTTCCGTCTGTCCTGCTCGCCTGGTCCGCAGGCTGCACTGGCCGGACAAGGGTTGCCAAATCCTTACTTTGATGGACCCGTTAACCCCGTTCTTGTGCCATAATGGACGCTATTCCGTTTCGCATCGCAACTCGTTATAGTCACCCCATGCCCGCCGTCCGCCTCTTTCCGCCCGACCGTTTTTTCGACCGCAGCGAATGGGACCGGTTCACGCGAGTTTGCAATCCAGGCGGGCATTTTGAACCCGTTTAAGATGGCTGTTCGCGAGCAGCCAGTCTCCGAGGTGCGCCTTCGCCCCCGACCAGGGCCTCACCTCTGCACGCAACACGCCCCTTGGCTTACCCGTGCACGCACTCTCTGACAATCTGAGACCCGCTGCAATTTCCAAGAGACTCTGTGCACCCTCTCCGACGCGCCGCGCTGATGGTAATCAAAGCTCGGCGACATGTGGACCGCGGCCATGATAGCTGGCGGTGGGGGCGGCAGCGGCTGGCTGGGGCGCGTGCAGGAGAATGATGGTGAGCCCTGCTGGGTTCGAACCAGCGACCTGATGAACCCGGGGGGGAGGAAAGTGTTCTGCCATTGCGCGCATTTTGGGCGAGTTGGCGAGGTTTCTTGCTGAGGTGGCGGGGTTTTGCGCAATGACTTTCTAGCGATGCCGGGCAATTAGGGTTGGGCTCGACTTGGTTTCGCGGGCTGCTCTCGTTAGGTTCCATGGCTGGAACAGGGCCCGGAGTTGAGTAGCGTCGATGGAAGTCAGAGTTAGCAGGTTCGCAGGTTTCGGGCGTGAGGGGAAGTGAACCTGGTTCATGCGTATGGGCAGGGAGCGGTGCCTGGGGAGGTCGACCTGAGCGCCGAGGACATGCCGGAAGAGCCCATGCAGGGGCAAGCACGGATCTGAGTGTTGAGAGCATGCAGTGGCGATTTTTGCAACGTCTGCAGGGGGACGTGGCTGTAGGGCACAGGGAGGGGGCTGGGGCCCGGGCGGTGGGTCTGGCGGGCACCCCGGTTGAGCAGGCTGCACCACCACCGTTGGCCCCCTCACCCCCCCCCCCCCAGGGTGACCTGCGTTATGTCAGCCCCCTGGAGCTCATGAGGCTCGGGGCAGCAGCGGCCGCAGAGGACGCCCACAGCGCCGCGGGCGATCGCCATCGCGCGGCGCGCGGGCGACGGCTCGATGCATGGCGGTGATGGCGAACTCCTCGCTGCCAGGCCGCCGCCCGCCACACGGACCCCACCGCGATGGCGCGGCGCGCTCGCCGCCGGCCGCCGGCGACCACCGAGGAGTGGCCGCACGCGCGGCGCGCGCACCCAGATGTCGGCCTGGATGTAGCCGACCAGGTGGCCGATGTGCAGGTGGCCATTGCCGTAGGGCAGGGCGCTGGTGACGAGGGCGGGGCGGGGCATGGAGGCGGTCTTCGTGGCGGCCCTGGGCCGATTATCGCATGGGCATCGCCGCTGCCCGGCCACGAAAAACGCCCGGCATCGTGGGGTCACTTGTAAACGGTCGCGGTTTCGCCCCGATTCGGGGTGCCGCGTGTTGACCAGCGACGCGTCGCCCTTCAGCGCGTCGGTCGCCTCGGTTTGGTTCCGTCGCGGCTTTCGACCGCTTGCAGAAAGGCATAGCCGCCGCGGAACTGCGCCTGTGCGGGCGCCTGGAACAAACCCGCCGCCGCGACCAGCGCGAGGAGGAAGGAGGCGAGGCGGAACTCCGCGCGTCGACAGCCTGGGCGAAACCATGATCTCGGGCGCCCCTGGGGCGCAGCGGCAGCTGCTGGGGGTGCAGCAGCAGCAGCAGCAGCAGCAGCAGCAGCAGCAGCAGCAGCAGCAGCAGCAGCAGCAGCACCTGCAGCAGGAGGAAGAGGCGGAGGCCCATAAGCAGCAGCCGCAGATGTCAGAGCAGCAGCAGGCACCCTTGCAACAGCAGCAGTCGCACGCAGAGGAGGCCCAGCAGCAGGCAGAGCAGCAGCAACAGGGCCACGAGGAGCAATCAGGTACAACACGACACCTGGCGAACAGCCCACAACAGCAGGCCGGCAGCGGCGAGCCGCAAGAAGCGGCCGCCCCCTCGTGGCACTTGACCCCCGGCCGCTTGCGGCGCCGAACTCGGCGGTCGGCCAGCGCTGGGCAGCTGCGTGGCCGGCAGCTGCGCTGTTCTCGAAGCCCTGCGCCAACCCTGCAGAGCGGCGGCTGGCGCAGGCCGTGGTCGGTGCAGAGGGCCCGGTCTGGGGCCGCGACCTGGCGCTGGGCCCAGAGGCTCAGGTGTGCGACGCAGTGGACCGCCTCCTCGCGGCCGCAGGCGGCGCGGCGCGCGTCGTCGTCGGGCACACTGTGCAGCGCGGCGGCCGCGCGCGCGCGCGCTGCCGGGGCCGCGTGGTGCTGCGGACACGGGGATGGCGACCGAGATGGCGGACGCATCCGCGGCCGGCTGGATCTGCGCGCACAGCGGCGGCGAGGGCGCCGGCAAGAGCGGCGATGGCGGCGGCGGGGGCGGCGGAGAAGTGGACGGCGCCGAGCAGGCCCGGATATGGCATGCCGCCGGCCGTGCTCGGCGTCCTGTCATGCGGACGGCCTTCCAGACTTCAGCGGGCGTCAGCCGCTTTACCACGCCCCCCGGGCGCGACGGGGCCGTGGAACTGGATGATGCGGGGCGAATCATGTTTCCCTTGGCTTTGTGATTGATGTCGGCCGCTGAGGCGTCGGACGTCGCTGTACAGCTGCGCCCTTCTCATGCGCCGCGGTGTTGCTTGCTTTGACGCGGTGCAAAGCAACGCATTCACGCGAAACAATCATGGGCATGTAGCAAGCACCTGCCGGTCGGCAGCGTACCTGCTTAGAAACCCAGTGCTGTTTGTTCCGAGGCATTACACTCCTAGCCGGCCGAAGGGGCCAGGGGGCCTTTGATAGAGGTACCTAGCGGCACAATCACTTGCAGAGAAATGAGCCCGGCGATCAAAGTCCCTATGCTTATCCTGATCTGGCAATTATAAAACTAGGCATGTCGTGTCGTTTCTGTAATGCGGGGGGGGGGGGTGCACGCGTGTGGTGGCGTGGCAGTGCGACTGTCTGTAGTGGCAGCTTGTCTGACGCGCAGCCCGGACTGCGAAATGAGCATCTGCAATGAAAAAATGCAATCGCTGGGCGGCGGGGCATCTATTCGACGCAATCGTCGAACCCCTCGCATATTGCGACGGCATCGCCTAAATTGTCATGATGCGAATATTCAAACCTGTCGATGTTGGTGGCGGCCTGTCGGATTTCTGGGCCTATGTCCGCCAACCGCGCCCGCATCGTTGGCGATGGGCGGTGCGCTGCCGTCCGCTGCGTCCTTCCGCTGGTCGTTTTTTACGGCTTTTCCGAACATCTGATCCCCTATGAAAAGCCGCAGCCGAAGAGGACCGTTATCACGCCGCCTGCACTTGCACAGCCACGCCAGGCAGCGGTACGTGCGGTACGGGGCGCACGCGGGGGACCTACCCCTGCGGCTGCCGTGGCGGCGGTGATCCCGCTCAGCTTGTTTGTTTTCTCGGTGATCGATGACCCGCCTGTCCCGCATTCGCATCATGCGTCACGGGGCCAGACGTCGCGACAAGGGGCGCACATCGCGGAGCCGTTCGGTGCCTCGCAGCGCAACATGCCGACGCGCGCTTTACCGTGACCAGCCCTTCGTCCTGGAAGGTCTGGTAGGCGGACGGTCACCGGCGGTTGTGCGCCTTGCATACGCGCGACGTCGTGGCCGGCAATATGTCTCGCGACTTCATCTCGGGTAATGTCTGGTCGGTGCCCTTTTCCAGCCTGATCGCCGGACAGACGCTCCCCTCGTCGCGCTTCGCGCGGCGCAACGAGGATTTTACTCCCGACGCCGGGACGCTCAGCTCGATCGCCTCGTTCGGCGAGGACAGCGCGGGCAACTGTTTGGTCGTCAGCTGTGAGCGCGTCGTTACAAAGTATTCGATACGAACAGACAGTTTTCGGGAAGAAGCATCTCGGCAGGGCGTGCATGGCCGCGAGGCAGACAGCACACCCCGCGGGTGCGCTCCTAGACGAGGGTTCGTTCGGTAAGAGGTTTCTGTTCCAAGTATCTATAAAGGCCGCACTACTGGCAAAAGACTTGTCGCTTATTGAAGAGTTTATCCTTGCGCAAGTAGCTCCGGGTTATCTCTCCGGTTTCAAAGGCTTTCTCAAACCAAGTGAGGGCATCTTCTTGCTTTTTTTGCTGCAAACTGGCGCAGGCCAGTCCAGCAGGGCCGACTTCTAGCCGGCTTTAGCCGCTGTGCCGAGGGCAGGGCTTGCGTAGCGACTGCCTGGAGAGCATAGCTGGCTCCGTAGCAAGGCGCATATGGACGGAATCCGTCAGAATCGTGTCATTGGGGCAGGAGATGGCTTTCGACGCGGCGGGCCCGGTGGGGCCGCTGCCAGCCCGCCCGCATCGGACGGCAGCAGCGCCGCGTCGGCATTTGGCAACGGGCTCTTCGCATCAAGGGCCACTTCGACGGCGCGTGCAGCGTGTTCCTGACCGGCGCCACGGGCTACATCGGCTCGCTGGTCCTGGAGAAGCTCCTGCGCAGCACGAGCGTCGGGCGCGTGTACGTCCTCGTGCGGGCCCGCCGCGGCGCAGACCCGGCCGACCGCGTCGCGCGGCTGCTGCGCGGGCCGCTGTTCCACCTGATCGGCGAGCAGCAGGCCGCGCGCGTGACGGCGGTGGCGGGCGACCTAATGCAGCCGGGGCTGGGGCTGGGGGCGGAGGACCAGGCTATGCTGGAGGATGAGGTGGCACAGTCCTTCACTCGGCAGCGGGAGAGGCGCCGGCGGCCACACACCGGGGGCCGCGCATCCGCCGCCACGCGCCCTGCGGGCCGGCGTCGCGCTCGAGGGGTGGTTGGAGCGTCGCGGGCGCGGCTCCCGGGCGCCGTGGCGGGGGAGATGCTCGTTCTGGGCTCATTACGGGCTGCACGCCGGGCCGTCAATTCGTCATCAGTCGTGACGTCGGCCCGCCCCATTTGCAGCCTTGCCAATTGCCGCTGCAGCACGCCGCCACCAGCCTCGCCTGGCAGTGGCGCCAGGCGGTTGCGAGGGGCCGCCGCTTTGCCCCACAAGGTTGGGGCCTCGACAGCTCAACTCGCCAGCCACGCCAGCCTCGCCATGCTAGCCGTGCGGCCCCGCTGCTCGGCACCACCACGCCTCCCGCCCTCACCCTCCCCCCACTCCGCACGAACAGACATCCGTCTGGAGGCGCCCATGCAGGATACCCTCACAGCCGACTATCGCGGCAATGCTGTCCATCGTGCGGCTGGAGGCGCGCATGCGGCGAATGCGGCGTTTGTCTACATATCGACCGCTACTCCAACATGAACCGCCCCCGCGGCTCGCTGGTCGAGGAGATCGTGGGCATCCGACGATTCTGGGAGGGCAAGGATGCTGCTCGCCCGGAGCCCCCGGATGCTGGGCTTCTGGGCAGGGCTTGAGCAACACTCGGTCTCGCTGAACGCTTCGTGCACGATGCACACGCCGGGCCACAGCAGCATCTCGCGCCCGAACTTGCGGTTCAGATAGCCGCCGAGATGGCGGTCGGGACCGAAGATGATCGGCTGGTCCTCGGGGATCTGGCTGATGATCGTCTCGGCGCTCGACCGACGCCGACCCTCAGGCGGAAGCCCTTGATGCGGACGGCCGCGAATTCGATCGAGCTCCCTGGCGGAGGAGCGGCTGGCGCTGCCGGAGCGGAGGCCAACGAGCGCGCGGCGGTGGTACTCAGCCTGTGGGGCTTCCGCAATACGACGCCTTTGGGAAGCACCTGGCTGACGAAGGTGGGCGCGGGGCCGGGGTTGGAGAGGGTGTGGGGTCGTTGGGGTGGTCGGTTTGGGTCTGGGTGAGGGCGAGGTGTGACGTGGTGTAGGCACGGGGTGCGGCGAATGGCTCTGCAAGTGGAGGTGCGGCGACCTCGGCGCCGTACCAGAGGCGGTGGTGATCGCGCCGAAGAGCAGGCAAGGGGCCGTCGCGCTGGTCATCGCGCGGAGGCGGATGCGGCGCTTGGCGGCGGCAAGGGCCTCACACGCCGCTCGCAAAAGCGGTCGGCCTCGCGCGTTTCCGCCCGTACTGCCCTGAAGCGCACTGGGAACGCAACGCGTCCCACTGCGCCCCCAGGCGGTGGCGGCGCCGATGTCGGCGACGCGGTCCTGGCTCGGCGCGCCATTGTGCGGCCGCCGCCGGTCAGCGCCATCTCGGCGGAGCCCTATCCCGGCTACTCAGGTGGGCGCCTCGCCGCAGGGCGGCGCGGAGGGCGCTTTTGAGGGGCTCCAGAGGCGCTGGCCGCGCCTGGCGGATGCTGCATTGCCTCACGGCCCCGGCCACCCGGCAGTGTTGGCCCTCCCGGGTGCGGGTTTGTGAAGAGGGCGATGGCAGTCGGCAGCACGCCGCTGCCGAGCAACCCTGCATGCCGCGACAGAGCGCAACAGCGTCCATGCTCGCGCCCACCGGCGCCCTATCTGACCCTACCTGACTCTTCGAAAGCGCGCATCTTGGGTCATGTGCCGCCTCACCAGGTAACTATGCGGGGCCCGTGGGCATGGCGGCCGCCACTTTACCGGTTTCCACGGCGACCAGCCAGAGGCGGTCGCCTCGGACGCGTCAGCGATCTGGGACATCGTGCCCGGTGAGCCGCACGCGGCGAACGGGGGGCCGGCACTGCCCCATATGGATGCCGCGGTCGATGACGAGACCTTCGACCTGGTGAAACATCGGCGTGTGCGTCGCATCGCTGTCGCTGCGATAGACACGGCCGGGGGCTATGATCCTGATCGGAGGCGCTTTTTCCATCATCGTACGGATCTGCACCGGCGATGTGTGCGTCCGCAGCAACATCCGCTGCGCGGCACCTTCGCCAACTTCCGGAAAATAAAAAGTATCGTGCATCGCCCGCGCCGGATGCGTTTCGGGAATGTTCGAGCGCGGTGAAATTATGCCAGTCGTCCTCGAGCTCGACCTGCCCGGTGACCACGGCAAAGCTCGTCGAACGCGGTGATCGCCGCTAATCCGAAGACCGCGGTCGTCGTCAACGCGGGTGCCGCGATGACGATGCCATGGTCCGACAAGGCGCCGGCAATCGTCGACATGTGGCTGCCGGGCGAAGGCGGCGCTGCGGCGCTCGCGAATATCCTGACCGGCAGACATACTTGGCCGTGCGCACACATTGCGGCCATTCCCACCCCCATCCCACCGCTGCGGCCTTGCCCGCGCCCCACAGTGATCTTCTGCGCGGCGTTCCGGCGGCCGTTCACGCTGGCGCTCGGCCGCGCGCGCGGCATGCACCCGGCGCAGCTGTACTGCGACGAGGCATGCCTCAAGATGAAGCGGGTGGAGGCGCCAGGGTGCGGCCGCTGGTGTGATTCAGGGGCGTCCCCTCGCCGTATCGGCCTTGTTATTTTTGAGCGGGAAAGCTTTACCCAATGCCCGGCTACCATCGATCATAATGTGCTGATTCCAGCATATCCTGGAAAGGCTCACCGATTTGGGCCAGTCGTTTCGAAAAAACAAATTCCTGGGCCTCCTCATCCTCGCGCCAAAGGTTCATGATTTGTAAGACGGTTCAAGAAGATTTCGGGGTGAATGATCTGACATGCGTTGGCTCCTGAGCCCCCGCTCTTCGCAACAATGGCATGGAGTGAGCCCATGTTCCTTAACGCATGTTGCCCTCAGTGCGTCCTGCCGCCGCCGAGCCGCAACTCGGCGCTTTGCCGCAACGAAGTTGGGACGCGCTGCGTTGATCCGGCTCAAGTTTCCTGTCGCGGCGGCTTGTTCCTCGCACGCCAGAACCGCCGCGTCGCGCCACGGTCGGCATGTAAGCCCGGCGCTCAACCACCGCTGTCGTGATCATCGCCGATCAACCAGGCGGCGCTGGCCCCGAGGAGCATCGGCGTGCCAGATCACGTGTCGCGCCCCGCCCCACGAGCGCTTCTGCCCGCCACCGCCGCCGCCGGCGCCGACGGCGGCCGCGCCGCCGCCGCCATCATCGCCAACGGCGGCGCCCCCGCGCCGGGCGATGGCCCCGCGCGCGCGCCGCCTTCGCCGGGCGCGCCGGCGGTGCGCTCTGACAGCTCAGCGGCCTCGTCCTCTGCGGCGTGCCCGCGGTGGGACAGCGACGGCGCGAGCGACGACGAGGCGGCGCACAGCGGCAGCAACAGCGGCGGTGGCGGCGGCGGCGGCGCGCTGGCCAAGGCGCTGGGCAAGCTGGCCCTGGCCGATGGCGCGAGCGACGCCGCGTCGGGCGCGGGCAGCAAGGCGAGCAGCTCGGCCATCGCGGCGCGGCACGGCGGCGCGGACGGCGCGGGCGCGGCGCGCGAGTGCGACTGGACCACGTTTGCCTACAACGCGTTTGCCTACCTCTACAAGTCGCTGTTTGGGCGGCAGCTGCCTTGCCAGTCCAAGACGGCAGCCGAAGCTGCACAAGCTGATGCCGTTCTTCACGCCAGAGGAGGTCGAGGCGTCGCGCCGCATGCGCCACACCTTCTCCATCATACGCGCGGGCGGCAGCAGCTGAGGCTGCACGATCAAACGGCGCCAGCGGCGGCGGCGGCGACGGCGGCGCGGAAGCGCACGCAAGCTCGAAGGAGCCGGCGAGCTGCCGCCTCTACTTGCGCGGACGCGTCGGGAGCGGCGGGCACGCGTCCGACGATCAGCACCTTGTAGCCCTGCGCCGCGATATTATAGGCGGCGACCCCGCCCGCGGCGCCCGAACCGATCACGACGACATCATATTCGTCTTGCATCGCCCGCCACGCCATGTGGCAGAGCTTGCCGTGTTCTTCAGCAGTGTGTGTGGTGTCAACTGGGCGGAACTCATGCCTGCGCAGTATGTGCACCGCGCAACGCGCCCACCAAGTTGTTGTGCGAATCGGGGTGCGAAGCCGCTCCGCCGGTGCAGGCAGCCAGCCCGGGCGCCGCATCCGCCACCCCCCGCGGGCCCGATGCCGCCCCGCCCCGCCCTGAAAGCCCCATGTCCGGCGCCTGGCTAAGGCTAGCGGTCTGTGCCGTTGAGCCCGCCGCGCCGCGCCGTTGCCGCAGCGGCGGGGGAGTATGGGACCCGGCAGGACGGGCAGCGAGCGAGCACTCCTCAAGCGCCTGCGGAGCGGCACGCAAGCCGAGGCCACCCGGGGCGCTGGGCCGGGTCTGTCCAGCAGCGGAGGCGGAGGCGCAACCCCGTCGCCGCCGCTGCCTGACTCGCAAAACCGGGCCCCTGATCCATATTCGGCGGCGTCATTGGCTTGCCCGAGTTTGGGCCGGCGGGCGCGGCGCTGTTGCCGGGGCGGGCGGTGCTCCGGCGGCGCCGGCTCACTTCTCCGACCGCGCACGTTTCGCGCGGCGTCTCGACTACGCCGGCGCCCGGGCGCACCGTCCGCTGCGCGCCCCTCCGAACGACGCGACCCGCATTCGGGCTCAAAACGAAGATGTCGCCGTAATGCCGCAAACATTGCTTTGACCGGGGCGGGGCGCGATTGCGGGCCGGCCATTGCCGGGCTTTGTTTCGAGTCGCCCACATGTCGCTTCGCCCCCATTTGCGGGTGAATGCAGTGGGCCACACCGCGCGGCCCTGCGGGGCAGCGCAGTCGGCGCTGCTCTTCACAGCTGCGCGGGCTGGAGGCCCCTCCCGCTCCCCCGCCCCGCCCTGGCCCCCCATGCGCAGACGAGCTTCGCGACGGGCGACTATCCGACGATGGTCGTCGGGCATGGCACGCTCGCCAACTACGCCGCCGATCGCGCGCGACGACATGCGCGTGCCGACCGCCTACTGGACTATCTCGCGTACCGGAACCCTCAGTAAGGCACTGATACCGCGCCTGAAGCATGCTTTGTCCCTTGTGTGTGTCTTCCGCTTTCCCGCTGGTCTGTGCTTGTTGTAAAGGGCTCCCTTGGATTTCGGGCTGCTTCAACATCCTGCCGCCGGCGTGCGGCGGGCGACTGTCGCCGGTTGCGGGTAGAAGATCGATTTCATGGCTCAGGCAGAGCCATCGGCGCGGCCCGCCACGGCGGCTGGGGAGGCATCAAGCAGGCGGTCGCGCGTGTCACAGGACGCACCACCGCATTTCCGGGGCGATTTGCTCGCGCGGCAACACTCGGCACGTGCACCAGAAACGCAGCTTTTGCCGCCCCCCTCTTCCCTCGCGACGTCCTGTCATGCCGCCCCCTCAAGCCGCCCGCGCTGCCGGGTGCCCATGCACAGAGGAACCGCCCCGCCATGCCATGCTGCGATGGCGGCGCTGTGCGCACTCAATAACGAGAACATCGTAAAACACTGTGTAAGCAGCATTTGATGTCATTCAGCGCCGCGGATGAGCACTGTGGGCAGAGCACAGGGGACAGGGCGGATGCGTGCAGCAGGCGAGCAAGGGGCAGCAGGCTGCCAGCGCTTCTCCACCAGAGCAGCGATTCAATTAATATACCAAGGCAAAAAGAAGGCAATGAGGTACTTGAAGGGGAGGGGTGGGGAGCGGGACAACCAGGCGACATGGATAGCCGCGGAAAACCGCCAGCCCTGGGCAGCGACAAAAAATAAACCCCGCATAACAGTAGGCCATTCCACTAAACTCTCAACGTCTCTTTAGGCTGATTGTGTGGGGAGGAGGCACCGCCCCTCAGGCGGGCCGCGGCGCGTCACCACGTGCACCTCCAGCTGTCGTCACACGATCCGCAGGGTGGCAGG
The DNA here is from genome assembly GCA_002317545.1 of Scenedesmus quadricauda. NCBI lineage: Eukaryota > Viridiplantae > Chlorophyta > Chlorophyceae > Sphaeropleales > Scenedesmaceae > Scenedesmus > Scenedesmus quadricauda. The sequence goes on along the minus strand of NNCB01000046.1, from coordinate 10,437 downwards.
TGCCGATCGCGGTCCGCGCCGGCACAGCGGCCCTGCGCCCTGCCGCCTGTTCGGCGCCGCCGCCGCCCGCGGCTACTGGCAGTGTGGAGCAAGCCCTGCGGCTTGGGCCCCAGCCTCTGCAGCGTCTGCCGGCTTGACCGCGTTGACCAGGGGAAGCTGGTTGGCTCCGCTCGCTGCGGGCTGCTTCCGCTGCTCCCCCTGCTGCTGTTCCCATCGGCGACAGCTGCCCCCTGCTGCTGTTGATACCCGTCGCGTCCGATCGTGTGCTCCTCGGCTGCTGATGCTCGCTTTGCGAGCCGTTTCCTGGACGCCTGCTCTGTCGCCGCCGCTCGTTCCGCCTCTGCGGCTGCCGCCCCCGCATCAGCCGCAGCGCGCGCCGCGCCCGAGTCGGCGCGCAGGCGCGCCAGCTCAGCGAGCATGAGCGCGTAGTCGTCGGTCGCCTGCTTCAGCGCCCCCTCGAGCCGGCTCATCCGCCGGGCCGCGTCCGCGCCCTCCGCCGCGAGCCGCGCGGCTTCCCGGCCCTGCGCCGCGGCCTCGTCCTCGGCGCGCGCCCTCAAGGCGGCCGCCTCGCCGCGCGCGGCGCCCAGTTCGGCCTCGAGCGCCTCGCAGCGCCATGTCGCACGGCCTGCTGCTTCGCGCCGCCCGCAGGACGATCTGCATCTCGAGGTTGCCTCGGCGGCCGCCTCGACGCACCAACCGCATTGGCCGCCGCCGCGCCAGTTGCGCCGATCGCATCCTCGCATCGGCCCAGGCGGCGTCGGCCGCGCTGCACGGTGGCGGTGGCGGCGTCGGCGATCGCCCCGCCGCATGCGCGTCGGCGCGCGCCTGCTCGTCCTCCTGCGCCGCCACGGGTCCCTTGGCCCCGGCTGGTGGGGTCGCGCAAAGCGCCTGCTGCTCCTGCAAAGCCGTCGCAGGCAGTGCCGTCTGTGCGCCCACATCGCTGCGTGCGCCGTCGCCCTGGGATGCCCTGACCGCGCCCAGCCGCTCAGCTCTGGCCGCCTGGGCCTCAGCGGCGTCGAGCCGGCGCTCAGCGTGTGCAGGCGCCCGCTCAGCGCCGCCACGCTCGCCGCCACGCCCGCCGCCGCGCCCGCCCCGCCTTCTCGCGCGACGGCCGCCGCCGCCGCGGCCGCCGCGACCGCCGCGGCCTCCTCCAGGCGCGCCCAGTCAGCGTACGCCGCCGCCGCCGCCCCGTGCGAGCCGGCCGCCGGCCGGGCCGCTCGAGGCTCCCCACCTCCAGCCGCGGACCCTTCCACGACACCTGAGGTAACGCGCCGCACGGACGCAGGCCGCGCCCGGGCGGCCGCCGCTGCCTGCGCTGCCTCCAGCTCCGAGCGAGGGCCGCCGCCGGCCCCTCGACTTCCGCGAGCCGCGCCCGTAGCTGCGCGGCTTCGCCCTCTGCGGCCTCAGCCCGCGCCATCAGCGCCGCAGCGTCCCGCGCGGCCGCGTCCCGGCCGGCAGCATCCGCCTCCTCCCGCCGCCGCCGCTCGTCGTCGTCCGCCAGCCGCCGCAGCCGGGCCTGATGCTCCTGCTGCCGCTGCAGCTCGTCCGCTGCGCTGCTCCTCCTGTTGCTGCCGCCGCTGCTCCTCCTGCTGCTGCCGCTGCTCTTCTTGCTGCCGCCGCTTTTCCTCCTGCTGCTGCAGCTGCTGCTCCTGCCTCTCCACCTGCTCCCTCTCGTGCGCCCTCCACTGCTCCTCCAGCGCCGCTGCGTGCGCCTCGCCCAGCCGCCAGACCTCCTCCTCCGCCCGCCGCCGCTCCTCGCCGACACGCGCCTCGCCCTCCGCCGCGCGCCGCCTGAGCGAGCTGACCTGACGTTTCAGCGCCGCGAAGCCGTCCCGCGCCTCCAACGCGCCAGCCAGCCGCGGACTTCGTCCTCGCGCTTCAGGCTGCGAACCGTCGTGTCTCACGGTCCAGCCACCAAGCACCTGCGCTTCAGCCGCGATCGCCGCTGCCCCGCGGTGCCCAGCCGTTCCGCCATCGGCGCCCCTCCCCTCGCTCTCAGCAAGCGCGCATAGTGCTGCCTCGAGCGCCGCGGCGGCCGCTTGCGCGCCGCCGTCGGCGTCCTGCGCCGCGGCGCGCGCCGCCTCGAGCGCCGCCTCCAGATCAGCGACGCGCGCCTCCAGCTGCTTCGACCCGGCCAGCAGCGCGCGCGCGCGGCCCGACAGCTGCCGCCGCGCTGCCCGCAGCCGGTCGTGCTCCCCCTGGAGCTCCCGCAGCGCCGCCGCCTCGGCCTCGCGGCCGCCGGCGGCTGCCGCGGCCCGCGCCTCCGCTGCAGCGGCCTCCGCTGCAGCTGCCTCCAGCTGGGCGGACAGCCGCTGCCGCTGCTCCTCCGCGGAAGCTTGCGCCGCCGCCAGCTCGCCGCGCGCGTCTGCCGCCGTCGCTCAGTGCCGCGGCACGCGCCTCCGCCGCACGTTGTGCCGCGCCGCTCTCCTCCAGCTCGCGGCCAGCGCCGCTTCGCGCGCGGCGGCCGAGGCGGCGTCCGCCGCCCCTGCGGCCGCCGCGTCGTCAGCGCGCCGCCGCAGCGCGGCGGCCTGGTTGCCGGCCTGCGCCAGGGCGGCCCTCGCTTCCTCCAACTGCTGCGCCTGAGCCTGCACCTTGGACGGTCGCCTGCCTCAGCGCCTCCTCCGCCCTGCCGCGCGCCGCAGCCTCCGCGCCTGCCGCCCCGCGCCCCTCCTCTCTAACCGCCGGATCTGCCCCTCCAGCTCCCGCTGCCCCGCCAACGCCCGCGCCAGCGCCTCCCCGGCCCGCGCCCGCTCGGCCGCCGCTGCGCCCTCGGCCGCCGACAGCGCCGCGGCGGCCGCCTCCCGGCGCTGCATCTCAGCACCAAGCCGCTCTTCCAACGCTCTGCCTTCTCCTCCGCATCGGCCAGCCGCTGCTCGAGCTCAGCCCTCTGCTGTGCCGAGCGGCCAGCCGCACGTTATCCCTCGGCCAACGCGTCCGCGTGCCGCGACTCCAGCTCCAGCCTCCGCGCCGCCGCTCCCGCCGCCGCATCGCGCGCGGCGGACGCGGCCGCCGCCGCCTCCCTTCGCTGCTCCGAGAGCGCCGCCTCCCCCTCCCGCGCCGCGGCCTCCCGCGCCGCCTCCGCCTCGGCCGCCCTCGCCGCCAGCGCCCGCCCCCGCTCCTCCAGAGCCGCGGCCGCCGCCTCCGCCCCGGCCGCACGGCGCGCCGCCGCGGCCAGCTGCCGCTCGGCGGCCTCTGCGCGGGCGGCGTCGGCCGCGGCGTCGGCGCGCGCGGCCGCCAGCTGCTGCTGCGTCGCGGCCAGCTCGCGTGACAACACGGCGCCCTGCAGCGCCGTCAGAATTGCTGAGGCTCGTCAAGCTGCAGGCACAGGGCGCTGCATCTGAGCCGTCGCGCCACAATGCACCTCACCGGCCCCGCCATCAAGCCCACGTCGCGGAATCTGCAGATCCAACCGACGATCACCATTCGTCCCGCGGCGCACCCGTCCGGGCGCGCGCGGCCAGGTCGCACCTTATCCCGCGCTCCTGCCACGCGCCCTGCGCGGCGAACCCTTGATGCCGCCCGCCCCGACGGCCCAGACGCCCCACCCGGCCGGCGCCAGCCACTTCACAAAGCCCTCCTGCTCGGGCAGCGCGAACAGCGGCGCGCCCGTGGCGGCGTCGGCAATTGCGATGGCGCGCTCGCTGGCGGTCCAAACCTGCGGCGGCGGGGGCGGCCGGCAGAGGCGTGGGCACGCGTGGGCGGCTTGCGACATTGTGTTTGATGAGATGCGGGCCCTGCATCACGCACCCTCCATCCTCCTGGATAGCCCCCAAAGTCACGCAATGACTTCTCCTTTCCGGACCCGGCATCAAGCACCCATCCATTCCGAAAAGCCGGTGGCGCCGGTAGCCCTGTCAGGGACGCTGCTTGCGCCGCGCCGTAGCCCTGTCAAGGGCGCTCCTTGCGGCGCCCCGAGCGCGCGCCCCGCCGGCTCGCCTGCCCGCCGACACGTGCCATCGCCTGCACGGGCCCCGTGTGGACGCGGCAGCTGCCCAGCAGCTGCGCGGTGGTCGGGTGGTCATCGCACGCGGCCGTCGTCGCAGCCCACCCACACCGCCGCGGCCGCGGCAGGCGCGGCCGGCGCCCCCTGCATGGCCGCTGCGGTGCTTCGACAAGCTCCATGCTCGGATGGATGGGGGCTTCATTCGTCGAACCACGCCGAAATCTTTTAATGCCTGCAATCGGTCGAAATCCGACACCCTGTCAGATTCGTAGTCAGTTCCGCAGGCGGTCGATCGCCTGCGCCAGCGCCACATACAGCTTGCCGATATCCGACGAGAGCAGGGTAACGCTGATGCCGCCTGCTCGCGCCAGCACGGCCGCACATGCGTCGCACCTCGTTGGCACTCGGTTCACAAACTGCCATCCCTGCTCGAGCCGTCCGCCGCCATCCTGGTCGCGCCCATGCCGAACTCGCCGTCGCCCGCGCCGCACCACACTGCGCCGCCGCGCGCCGGCGCTGCGTCCAGCACCGGCAGCATCACTGCCCCTTGGCGTGGTTGTGCGCGCCGGAGATGGGGTCTCCGCCCGCGATCCAGCTCTTGACCGGGCTGACACGTGGCACGGCTTGTTCACCCATTCGTCAGGAAGCCGAAGAACAGCATCATAATCCTCATCAGCGAATTGCATGCTCATGGTCATGTCTGCTGCACCACCGGCTTCTACTCCTGCTGGTAACCGTCCTGATAACCTTGTTCGTATTCATCATCTTCCTCATCATACTGATCGCTGCCGTAACTGCTGGTGTTGCTGCGACGGTTGCTGTTGCTGCCTGCTGAGCTGCCAAACCGTGCCACTGCTGCCATCGGCACCTGCTACCGCCTGGATTGTGCTCTGGTTTGCTCTGACTATCGGCGGCTCCTGCCTTGACCGGACTCGCGCGAAGCGCCTAGCTGTCGCCATGCGCCGCAGAGCGCGCCAAATCTGGAAGTCCGCCGCGCCATGAAAGCACGTTCGCGCTACGGTTGCCTGGCGCCAGCGGTGGCGACCTCGCCCTTGCGCAAGCGGACCACCACCGCCGCCGATGCCGACGCCTTCATCGCGTCGGTACGGCTGTTCGTTAGGCTCGAGGCGAGCTCAGGTGCGACGGATCAATTTGAACAGGACAGACTCTAGATCAGGGCATCGGGGCGGTCATCGCAAAGCGCTTGCGCGGTCTGAGTGACGCACCCACCTTCCGCAGAACTGCCCCGTCGTCCAGGCGGGTGATGCTCACGCCGCCGCGCGCGCAGGCCCAAAGCAGCGCGGCGCCCCCCTCGCTGCCGCTGTCATGAGCGAAACCCCATCGCAGCACGAGCGCTTGTCCCGTCGGACCCCTGCCCGCTCCCCATACTGTACAGATTTGCAGCGTATGAAGCATGTCCAGCACACCACCCAAGGTATGCGCGGAGAGAGGAGGATATCACTGCAGGTTGTGCGATAGTGTGTGCAAGCAGGGATCGAGTCGAACATATCGACCAGGTCACGGCTCGAACGTCCGGCCTGCCATCGATGTGCCAAAGAACCAGATGCTTTGCCGCTCGAGATAGTAAGCGCCCCGTGTAGCACTGCTGGCTTTGACCTGGCCCACATCAGCCGCGCCAAAGGCGTGAACCACTCCCCACTCGAGCGCTCCTGACTCGAGATCCGTGCTTCGTGAAATCTCCTGCCGGCGAAGGGGCCGCGCTACAAGTGACATTTCACATGCAGATCACATGATGCTGTTTCGATATAGGTGAGGCAAGATGGTTGATACAAAGGATTTTTGATGCAATCCAATTGGTGCTGCAGGCTGCCTCACCGATACACGCCGTCAGCATCCGTCACCGTCTCCTGTCACACCTCTGGACTGCAGGACACTGGAGGGGCCTGGCGGCAAACACTAGAAGTTACCACCACCAGCTGATGTGATTGTACATGTGTATAATCAGCATTGCTCGATTGCGAAGAGGCATGGAGTTCGCGGGCAACCGGGGTGAGGATGAGAGTAAGGTCGGAGCGATGGGATTTATGGGATGACAGGCGGCATTCTAACGGACCGCAAGAAAGCAGAACAGAATCGGATCTGAACAGAATCTGACGGCACGGCTGTTCAAGAAAGCCGCGCTGGAGATATTTGCGCCAGTGGGTTGGCGTGAGTGCATGTGTGGTCTGGTGGAAGGCACCGGCAAGCGTGATGTGGGGCGTGCTCTAACAATCACTCAGCTGCCATTTTGTTGCAGCCCCGTGCTTTGCGTGCCATTACTATGCCATCTGGTTTTTCAACTTCAGGTATCTAGGCATACCGGTCCCATACCTTGTCAGCCATACGGATCTACGAGCAACGAGTTTGTGATGGATTGACCTAGCCGCTGCACAAAAAACCTGCAGCGATAGCTCAACTGCATCAGATGTACTTAAAGGGGAAACAGTGGAATGCTTACTTTTCAGGATGGCCAAGAGCTTGTACTCAAAGCCAAGGGCCTTTTTTAACAGCCAGTTCGTCGCTGGAAGACCCAAAGCGAAGCCACGCGGCGCACAGCTTTGCACTTTAAGCCTTGTTGCAAGATCAAGGCGGCAGACACTACACTGCAAGTTGCAAAACTTCAATCACAATACCCAATGGTTCGCAAACGGTCCGAGTGGTCCCAGACGCTGGCGAAATGCAGACTCAGCCACTGCATCGCAGGTAGCAACCTCCACCTCGCCTTGTGACATCGGTAGCACAATATTGTAGCAAAGTGCGTGGCTGGCGACGTTTGCAAGTCCTGAGGCCAAGTATCAGCAGCGATCCGCTTCAGGTGGGCACGCGTTGACCCCAAATCATGCACAAAGCACGTTCCGACCGGGTGTCCTGGTCAGCGCCGCCCGCACATGGCACCCTGCCGCTCCTTGGAGCGCACGTAGAACCATTTGTGCTATACGTGCGCTATTGCGAAGTTGGCGGCGAAGTTGCATAGCCCACACTCACACCCGCTTTTTCGATGAAACATGAATTCTGCAAAAACGCGCATGCCGACAATATCTCTACCGCGAAACTTTTAAAAGAATTCCAATGCCTGGATCGCAGACCATTTGTTTTGTAATAGACTTACGGAAGAAATGCTACCACCGTATCACCAAGATTTCCAGCTTCGCGCGTGACTAAGCAACGGAGGAGATACCCCAATGACACTCAAGAAACTGCTTTTGGGCCACGACGGCCTGCACATCGATCGGCGGACGACTGGGTGGCGCCGGTCGAGCTGGCGCAGACGACAGGCGTGGTTGCAAGCCTGATGACCACCGAGCTCCTGCGATGCTCACAATGGATCGATGATCCGGGGTCCATGCCTTCGCGCGCCGAATGCGACTCCCGGATTAAGTCGGGGTGCACAAAGACGCGGTGGCGTGGCGCGAAGCCGCCCTCAGCTGCCCATCGCATACTGCTCGATCTCGATCGAGCTGAAACCCATGCGCCCGCCCCATCCTCTTCACGGTACAGGGATCCTATGCGTCTGTCCATGATCCCGGCCCCAATGAGCGCGCGGCATGCTACTCGTGCTACGGACGGACGGCAGCCGCATGGCCGATTACTCGACCACGTCACCGCCCTCGAGAGCGCACTCGCGGCCGCACCCGCGGCTGCAAGGCCCGCCGGCGCGGCGCAGCGAGATGGCTGCGCCTCTGTTACTGCCTCCATGGCGGAGTGATTTGCTGCGTCCTCTTGCTGAATGGCTGAGGGGCCTCGGTAATGTGCGCCGCGGAACTCATTGCAGCGTGACCGCTGCGGGCGAACGAGACAGCGGCGCCCTCTGAGTGAGAATTTCTTTCGAAGATGAGACTTGCCTGATGATACATACGCTGTTTTCCATGGCAAGCCACAGGCCGCCGGCGGCTCGCTGGTGTTCATCAATGCCGTGCAGGACCGCTACGCGCTGAAGACGCAGGCCAGTTCCGCCAGTGTCGGCGTGAGCATGATCGGCTCGGTGTCGGTGCCTCTGGCGATCGGCAGCAACGTCAACCTGGTGCGCGTGGGCAGCAATACCGTGCAGAACCAGGATTTCTACAGCCGCCTGTTCGACCGGGGCGCGTTCTACGGGGCACGCCGGCCGCCGCGCACTTCGGACGGCAAACGCGTTGGGCCCGTTGTTGGCGGCTCGCACGCCTGTACGTTGTCGAGCGCGCTGTTTGCCCCCTCGGCATAGGTTGTTCGTAGACGGCTTCGCATGCGGATCGCGGTGCGACTCCTGGCGGCTGCTCCATACCGCTGCGTACTCATCTGACACGCATAGGCATGTTGTCGCTTTTCCTGTGGCGGCGTGGGCAAGGCCATGCCACTACATTGGCTTATATAGTCATGACGCTTGCATGGATTTCCGCAGCCGAGATTTCACATCTTCGATGAATCAGATTTCCTCTTGTACTTGCCTGCTGATGTGCCTCTGGATGTCGTCCCCTGTTGCCCCAATCGCAAGCTGCACAGCGAGAAAGCAGTAGTCGTGCCTGCTGCAAGTGGTGCAGAATCTGAGCTGCAAAAGTCAGTCGTCTAATGGAAGCGCGTCGCGCGCGAACTGTGGGTGCCTGCAGTTGTGCTGTTGTTGCAGCAGCTCACTTGGTCGTGTCTGTCTGTGCTTGGCGCCTGTACACGCTCGGTTTCTAGTTGAGGTGGGTCCCATGCTGGTGGGGTCCGGTATCACAGAAGTTGCAAGCTTCCGATCCTTGCAGCACTCTGGACAGAATTCCTTCGTGCGTGCTTACATAAACCATGTGTAGACATCTGCCCGACCCGGCGATATCCTCAACACACATAGTTGAAAACGAACGTGAATGGACCGAACAAACGACCACAAACTTTATTAATACCGGGTTAAAAATACGTTAAATTGCTTACAGATCTGCCGCACGACTCGTAGAGGGCCTGATCGAATACGTTGTACACAACAAGTCTGGAACGATCGGAGCACGTTTTGTTGTAGGGGCGTTGCTCCAATGCCAGTGGCATTGTCTGCTGGCAAAGGTGGACGCATGCCTTTGCTGGCCGCCAGTGATGTGCCTGACTTTGTGACAGCGGGCGGATCGAGGCGCGCGTGTGCGAAAGGCGACGACGACAACAGGCAAGCCTGGTGGTGGCGAGCCGAGCTTTCGCTGTCGACCCGAAGTGGTTTCCCCAACTTCTCGACCACACTCGACTTCATCAATCCAAACGGCCCGCAGCCGGTGATCGGCAGGAGCATCGACAACGGGGTGCCGATCGACGCTGCCGCGGCGGCTGCAGCTGCATCGTGGCTGAAAGCCAGCCCCTTTGCGCCCACCTGCCGCGGTGCCGGCAGCGGGCTCCCTGGCCGAGCCTCGATAAACCCTGCCGTGCACGAGCCAAGCCTGACATCCTGCCGGGGTTCCGGCCGGCGGCATTCGACCAGATGCGGCAGCAGTTCTATGCCAGCATTTCCCGCAGTGGATCGAAACGAACAGCGATCCTTTTGTGGTGCCGGAAACCGGTTGTTGCGCAATAAGATGAATGTGGACTATTTATGCAAACTAGCGGAACGGATCGCATGCCGCGCATGGATCGCCTCAACGATGCGTCCGTCCATGTCCGGGCGACGCACGGCGACCCACCCTGTGCACGATCGGGGGCGCTATATCCTGGATTTCTGACTCCTGGTAATACATGCGCGAGGAGTACCGCCATTGTGATGAATGCTTTCTTCATGGCCGCATAAATTTGCAGCACAAAGATACCCAGCGATTGACGCGAGCACCAGGAACTCTGATACGGGGTCATCCAAGTGATATTGACAATCACGTTTTGAAGCCGGGATTAGCTGGTAGTAGGCGTCAGTCGGCCAAGAGCGTGATGGAAGTACCCGTCCGGACTCGCTGGTCCATTTGGCGTGAGGTCGGGTACTGCGCCTCAACATTGCGCGGCAGGTATCAACCTGAATACAGCGACGGTTATGCGCAGGATCTGAGCTGGGCACCGCACGTCAAGCGCCGCCGCAGCCGTTGCCGCATGGCGTTCGCGGCCAGCTTTATGTTCAACCACCGACGCGGCTCTCGATCCGCCCCTGCATCGCCGACTACCCAGGATCAGCCAGCGACGTTGCTGCGGCGCGCCTGGCAGGGGGGGTAGGATGCCCCGGCGGTGCCGGTGAGCAGGCAGGCGCGGCGTGCCTGCAGCGGCGGCGCTGAGCGATGTTCGCCAGCTGCTTCCGGCCGCCCGCGGCCGACGCGCCTGCGCCGGCGGCCGCGCCGCCGGCAGCCGCCGGCGCCGAGCAGGATGGCCGCGGGGCCAAGCGCAGAGGAGGAGGCGGCGGCGGCGACGGACCCCAGCCTGTAGGCGGCCGCGCAGACGTGCCCCTCGCCCGCGGCGCGTCCTCGTCATCGCCGCTCGTCGGCGGGCGCGCGCTCTCCGCTGGCATCCTGCTCCTGCTGCACGGCGCGTCCGCGTCGGCGGCCGGCGCCGCGCGCCCGCACGCCGCCGGCGCGCGCTCGGCC